>JAUMHL010000028.1:5648029-5664793 GCA_032362345.1 Sandelia bainsii
TTGATGTTATGAAATCTGCTTTTCTTTCACAAACATGGTCATTTCTATGTGTGTCCAAACTTTTGACTGCTAGTGTAAATAATAGCAGAGCAAGTCTGAGGTGTGAAGCATAGTGAGGATTTAAGAATATGCATCACAACAGATTAGTGAACATGGCTTTATGGGTTGCTGGAATATCCTTCACCATCCCGTCTTTATATACAGTCTATGGTCCAACCCCAGTAGATAGATAGATAGATAGATAGATGCTGCCACTTTGAATCCTCTGCTGCCACCGTGTGGCCTTTTGTGTAAGTGAAAACACTTACAGAAGCGTCAAAATAGGTCTCGCCCCATTACATGGACGGCAGTATTTTCGCTTTTTTACAAACCTTAGGCACAGCAATGCTGACTATATGTTGTCCATATTTTCTTTTTCCTGTTGTTAACTATGTACCACACATTAACCCTTAAATTGGCAGTTAGTGAAGCTGGTAGAAGTGCTCCAATCTAAGTTTCACGTTATCGACGTCAGTAACGAAGCATAAGTTAGCACGCAGTGAAATATCTTGGCGCCTTATCATACTCTCTGGTTAGCTATATTTTGCTTTGTGACGCATACGATTAACGTTAAAATGAACACATACGTTATTCTTTATAATGTCAGTATTAGCTGTTTACCGTTGAGCTTCAGTGTCTTAAAGTTAGTTCGGAAGTAACGTTTGATTCGCTTCGTTTTTAACCACCAAGCGGCACCAACGTCAACAGTTAGCTAATGCTATATGTTAGCCATATTGGCCTAAGATTAGCTAACGTTAGTTATCTAATGTCACTGTCAGGTTTCCTGTGTCATTATACTTACGTTTAATCAAAGGACATAACCAGGTAGTCAACACTTATAACGGAAATAATAGAGTAGACATTTTATGAGCGGAGGAGCTGAGTTGGCCGTACCACCTGGTCCCATGGTGTAATGGTTAGCACTCTGGACTTTGAATCCAGCGATCCGAGTTCAAATCTCGGTGGGACCTCATCCTTTTCTTACATATGACGGCACATCAGCAACAGTACCCGGAGTTTCGGGGTAAGAAACAGCAGCCACACTGCACCGTCTGTGGCCCCACACTCTTTCTATAGAGTTCCCATTCTTTACTTAATTAGAGGAGCAATACAATGTCAAATCTCCTTTACCGCAAAGTCAAACTGCATCATATTTTACATGTTATAAAATAAAACAACACATAACTCTGTTTGTGCTAAAGAAAGAAGTAAAAATGACAGCATTTACCCTCTGAAATGTAATGGAGTGTAGCAATTAAAATACCCAGACAAATACCTTTACTGAAATGCAGTAAAATATTGTAATAATGTCATTTATCATCTCTGGTAAATATATAATCATACTGTGGTGCAGTTAAAATAATTTCAGGATGAGGTTCAAACAACTTTATTTCCACACACAACTGGCAGTATTGAAAAAACATATATTTACAGTAATATGCTTGAATTGAGCATTTCTTTTGACGTTTTATTGGAATGTTCCTTGAATTTCTTTAAAAATATGTCCATGACAGCTGGGATGCAGGGTTGGACCCCTGTACAGAATAAGTTGAGAATCACCGCTCTTTAACAGAACCTTCCTGTACGCGATTGTGGTTTATTCCTTGTGCATCAGTGTACTCTGCTTCATCCACACTGGAACATTTGTAGTCCCAGTATGTGCTGTGTGGATGCATCCTGGAAGAACACCAAAACACATTTGCTGCTAGCTCAGCTCACTTTCAAGCACACTTGGTCAGTTTTCCAGTGGAAACTGAAAAAGTACAGGTAGGCTACTGTAGCATGCCAGTGTACATACAACATGGTACAAGTGCAGTGGAAAAGCTATTGCATTACTACAAGTTGCAGCAAAATATATGTGTGCATTAAAAAAAAAAACCTTAAGGAAACAATAATACAACAAAACAGCCAATTTTAACAGCCACAACAATAATAATATATAACTTTACAAAGCAACAGAAACACTATTAAAGTGTCATATGTACATTCTTTACTTAATTAGAGCAATAATACAATGTAAAATATCCATTACCAGGAGGTTAAACTAGACTTTATAAGAAGGAAATTATTCTATTCCTTACAATTTATACATTGACTTAGTATTTTGAAAATGGAATTTAAATGTGTAGCCCTTTGTCATGCTTATTGTCACCTTTTTCAGTGTATTTAGCTTCATATCAGATTAAGATGCACTGCTGTGTAACGACAAAAATAACCTCATAGATAGTGAAGATGTTGGATATCAACACCAGCACATGTGCGCTCAATGCTCTCTTCACAAACTCCACACTATTCTACACACCACACTGTTTCTCAGTGTGCAGTAAGGGTGTTTTTGCTGAAATCCTCCAACTCTCAGCTTGATGAAGATTCAGCAGGAGTGAAATTATTGCTTCACACAAGAGGTCCATTATCTGTGCACTAGTAATTCTCCTGCACTCAGAGCTCAGCACCCAGTTTGAATCAGAAGAGTTGTAACCGATAATGTTCAGGAAATAATCTAGTTCCAGGAAGTACATCAAGCTGAAACAGATGCATGTGTATTATGCTATTTCCTACTAAGCATGAGCTGTGTTTATCAGCTATGAACGTCAGAAGCCCTTTCAACATAGAACATTCCATTTTCAAATGACATCTTTTTATTTGCCGTAATAATTATTTATCAAACTAAAGATTTGTGTAAGCAAACCTAGCGAATATAAATTTTCAGAAGTCAGAGGTTTCATATGACAACAGCTTAAACAAACACACAGCTCTGCACTTGTGATATGAAAATGGCAGTTTTAGGCTTTGCACCATTCTCCATTCTAACAGGAAATGCATGAAAACTAGGAAAACCAACAATAAATGAAATACATAAACAATATATAAGTGGATTTGATTCCAGAAATAGAATACATGTACACAAAAGCCATTAATACAGTATATTTGAATTACAGGATGAAGCCGTGATATAAATGATTTATTTTCTCATCAGTTCATATGAGTCCAGATACACAGAGAAATCAGTCATTCTTTATTCTGGACGCTCACCTGCACCCACTCTCCTGTCTTTCTCCCGTCTTTCTGTGTCTACGTGTAAGTGAACGTGTATGTTTGACACCACGACCACCATCTCTGTGCTTTGTTCAGTCAGATGTCAGCTGTCTCCAGCTTGCTGAGCATGACCACCTCCCCGTTTTGGCACACGTTGCTGTTATTTTGCTGTCCATTGGCGTTCTGCTGCACCTTGGACAGGAAGTAGCAGTTTTCATTTTGCTCAGAGGGCGCAGCAGCGGGTTGCTCCAAGCTGGTGGTGGTGCGGCTGGTTTCAGTGATGGAAGAGTTGGTGTGATAGTTGAAGTGGCTGTTGGCGATGGGCGTCTGTCCCCAGCCGGTTTTACCCCACGCAGATTTCCACTGAGCCCACTTCCTCCGCAGTGCTGTTTGGGCCTGGACATCAACAATGACAGTCAAGTAAGTAAGTAAAATAAAATAACAGTAAGTAAAATAGCATATGTTTTGGGTAAAAAAAAAACTATTTAAAGTAGCTTTTAGTGTCTTTGTAACACACAGAATGATTTTCTAATGTACCTCAGCATTGCAGAAACAGAACATAATAGCCACCAGGAGTCCCTGCAAAGTGATGGAAGAGATTTAACAGATGAAATATGAATACAGAAACAGATGCCAGTGAGACTATGAATCATAATAAATATGAATAAATCAGTAAATCACTATTATTTTAAAATCATGACCCATAGACCTATCTGGTTGAACTTAAAACTATCACCAGAGTCTGCTGAATGTCCACTTTCCAAAAGCAAGAGGTCAAATAGCACTTGTTTATTCAAATGCAAGTGCAAAGAGTGGCTCTGTTATGGTTTGGGGTGTAGTGGAAATTGCGGAAAATGCTCTTTAGTTTGAAGTTGTTGTCTTGTGAAAACAGGTTTAATGGCACTTACCAACAAACCATGAATGGCCTTTCTGCCAAACATCAGCTGTGTTTGGAGCTGAACATGTAAAAATCTTATGTTCATTAGAAAAAAGTTGCAGGTTGCTAGTAAAAACAATGATGATAGGAATCTTTAACAGTTTCAGACTTTGATGTGCAGTTCATTGTTGTCTTTACCTGGAAGTGGACAAAGATGTTCATACAGAATTCATAGATGCCTCGGCTGATGTGTCCCTCGGGCCTCCAGGGGAAAAGGATGTACTGGACTCCCAGCAGAGGGATGAGGATGAGGGTGGCTCTGACTGCTTTCATGTAGGCTATGGACTCGGCGCAGTGGGTCTCCTTCAGTTTGGTGATCAGCACTCGGACGATGTTGAGGAGAAAGAAAAAGTTCACCTGGATGGATTAAAATTTAAAAGAAGATACGTAAAGGATTTCAATGACCCATCTGATTGTGGCACTATATGTTACTCTATAAAAGAAGATACTGTGGCTGAGAGTTCAGTAAGGGCCTTATATAAATATATATTATAATTTTAATCATTACTCACAAGCAGTGCTGCTTGAATGGGCCCATGAATGATGTAGAGCAGGTGGGTGTCTGAACTGATCCAACACCTGCAACAAACATAAAATAACATTAAAAAATGTAATTCCTGACATCATTTCAGTGAGCCTTCACAAACACAGTTACATAAAAACACCAGAGGGCTAATTGAAAGTCATTCATCATAGTACTAGCAAAAGGCTCGTATAAATTGCTCTTGATGAGGAAAATCAATATCTTTCGATTCCTCCCAGCATCAGTGATCAAACAGAGTTAAAGAAGGTTACAGAAAGGATGAGAGGTAGAAACCACAGTTTGTAGTAACTATAAGTTACAGGACACAGCATCGGGCTTGATCTGAACTTGAGCTTCAGTCCAATAATCATAATTATCTTGGTATCGACATCTTACTTGTCGTTGTAGAAGAGCCCACGAGCCACAGCATATGTGATAGCAGGAATGACAGGAAACCCTTAGAATAAAGAACAAAAACAAAACAAAACCCCCCACAAAATATTAGACAGGTATCCTAAATCTCTTCAGAGACTTGTTGCATCACAATATTAAAACATACACCAGGGGGTTTCAATGTGTTGACAGACAGCTTCTCTCTGAACTTACTGGCTGTAACCTGCTCTAAAATGGCAAATTTAAAATTTTACACAATTGTCCATTTTGATTAAACGGATATAATGTGTTAATGAGTGACCTTTATGAATAGATAGGTTTTATTATCTTCGCCCTGTTTTACACCAACGCAAACAAGCTGCCAGCTGTAGCTTCATACTGCTTGCACCGACATGAGAGTGGTTTATTCACATCATACTGTGTTAACTTTCAGTAAAAAGGTGAGTAAGTATATTTCCCAAAATGTCAAACCTAATCTTTTATGTAACAAGTCATATAATGAACAAGTTGCTATACTGTATATTCAGCAGCAGGGTGTTAAAATGTAGGACATCTTGCCATGCCTCATACAGTATGCATCATTATAGGAAAGCTATACAATACAAATATAAAAAGATCCAAGCCTTTGAGAGACATATAGGAATCCATTACTAATGTATGAGAGCTGGTTGAATGCGGCTTCACTGTCAAGCCAACTGAAAGCCTGGATGAGAGTCTTTCATGAAAAGCCCACTTATCTAAGCGCAGGTACATCAGCCTTCAAAGTTACACTTTTGTGTTTGCACACTAAAGAAGATATGGTTGAAACATTTTCTCCACAAAATATAGTTATAAAGCAATTTTATTAACACGTTTCCTTTATATTTATTAGATATGTGCTATGCAATGTCTATGATGTAAATGTCTCTTTGAAATGTTCTGGCCACTTGCAATTAGACTGTATATGACCATGCTATATGATGTTTAATATGACCGAGGCCATAACATGGAAGCATCTTTACACTGAGACACCACAAGCAAAGAGCTGAAACTGACAGTGAAATGTCTGATCCTCCTGACTCACCCCATCCCAGGACGTAGTACCAGAAGAGCTGTTGTTCCCCAACAAAGACAGCCACTATGATGAGTGTGTGGAGGTATATGCCCTCACATAGCATCCAGAAATAGTTGGAAGTAGATGTATACTGAGTCAGCACAGCCAGGATCTTACAGCTCACCTGACAGACAGGGAAAAAACTATAATTAAAAACAGAAAATCACAAACAGTTTGGGTAATACACAAAGCTATGAATTACAATGCATAATGAACATCACTAAGACATTTTTATTTATTGAACAGAAAATCATCCATGTCGTATAACTCAGGAGCTCACGGAGTTGCTGGTAGATATGGCTTCGTTATTGACCACTGTGAGTGAGAGCCACATTATAGTAACAATGGAGTTGAAGATGAAGGAGAGGAACATGTTTTTGTGCAGGGAGATCCTCTGGCAGCTAAGACTCCTAAAAGATAGAGAGACAGAGAGAGATACAGAATACTTTATCATTAATGGTAACTTGAGTTTTTAAAGAGTTATACTAACATTCAGTGAAAGCTAATACATATCAAATTAAATCTGAATATATTTTTTACATTTGCAGTTACCTATATATAGAAAACTCTCACTTGACTCACTTGAAATAGGAGAAGATGATCAGACAGATGATCAGGGAGACAATAGACAGACCATGACCCACCATGGCCAGGTAGTAGATAGTGATGGCAAACTGCGGAAAAAAATTGTTTCATTATGATAAACAGTGATAAATTCACCACTTAGTAAGAATGATTATATTTTTAGTTCAAGATGTAAATCTGCACAGGAAAGCATAGTCTCATGCAAAAACACAGCCACCTCTTTGCAACTCAGAAGAAAGCAAAGGAAACATAATTGAGATTATATAAATCTTTTTGGTATTTTATTAATTTACTGTGTGTTAAGATGCACTGAAGAAAATAATCATTGTTGGCCAAATGTTATGGTAAATAATATAACAAGTTTAATGAAACGTCATAGAAGTTCTGTCAGGGGGTTGAGACAGTCTTTATCATGTAATTACATATAGAAATATGTCAAACTAACCAAGTGGGGCGTATAATTACTTATACAAGGAAAAACAATGCCACACAAACAACAAGTGAATAATGACATAATATAAATAAGTGGCAGCAGTATTTTGAACATTGCACTGTGATTAGGCCAGTGTAGTGAGGAAAGAAGTTTATTGTACCTCATGTCATGATACAGGGACACTTCCCAGTTACAAATCAGAGCGTGTGATTTAAAACCATGCACTAACCCTTTTTTTTTTTTACTGTTTGGTTTCCGATTCCACTCTCTGAACTGTAGCTTTGGCTAAGCATGGTGCGCCCGGCTTGTTAGCTATAATTTACTGTTTCCAGTGCTCCTCGGTTCATGCTGTTATATTCACCTGTCCAAGCATGTACAACTTAGACTATCCAACATCAGTATATGTCATAAACCCTTCTGGTGTTGTTTCCTGTAGTCAGTTCAGATTACATTTTCACACCGTGCCAAAAAAGGTGCACTGTTGCATTTTGACTGTAGTCATTGGTCCAGAAATATTAAACAAATGACACTGTGCATCCGTCGGCTTGTAAGAGGACTAAGGGTCTTGTTTTTTTGTTTTGGACAAAGAGACTGAAATAAATGTTCCAAACATAATTAAACCATTGAAATCCTTTCACACCCAGTAGTTTGACTGCATTGAGTTTTACCTTGAGTTTGTCTTTAGTGTGGGTCTGACACTGGGTGTAGTTAGTCCACACTCGGTTGCTCTCTGGGTGGTGGAACCACTGGCCATTAGGATTACACACTTTGGTAACTTTCTCTGTTGAAGACAATGTTACAGTTTACGCAAAAATGTTGTATGGTTTAATCTAGGTGACGTCAAACACAGACACACCTTGTAAACTTTTATTTTTATGCTTTATTTATTCTTATTCTTTTTACAATAATAAAAAAATTATTATAGGTTGTTGTTTGTTTCACTGAAACAAAGTTAAAATACTGTGTATGCTTATAAAGTGGACAAGCCACCAAATTAAGAATAAAGACTATTAAAGTACATGTCAGTGCAAATACAAGCAGTTTTGTCTGCATGTCCACGCATGTTAAGGTCTCACCAGCAGGGTCAAAGTCGTGAAAGTATGTAGGGCACATCTGCAGGACAGTCCCTGGAACTGAATCCTCCCAGCACAGCCAGCCGTCCCACGTACGGTTACAGTAAGTACCTACAGAGGGCAGCATAGACATGAGATTGAACTTGCAGGGTTTGCAGACACTATGACCATGACATGAGAGCGCCAGACAATTACACTTGTAATGTTGATTGCTACCAATGCAGCCTTTAGATATGAAGCTAATTAGTCACTGACAACAGCAAACAAGTTCTGTGTAAATGTTTCCCACATCTAAAGTGACTTATGCACAAGTAAAACACTGATTCTCATTCTTTGAATTTGGTTGTGGTGTTTCTCTGTTCGAGCACTGTTGCCTCAAAGCAAGAAGGACAAGAGTTTGAATCCATTTCCCTGTGTATGTGTGGGTTTTCTCCAAGTACACTGACTTCCGCCCACCATCCAAGGACATGCAGTTAGGTTAACTGGTGACTCTAAATTGCCCATAGGTCTGAATATGAGTGTGTCTGGTCGTCTGTCTCTATATATCAGCCCTGTGATATACTGGCGACCTGTCCAGGGTGTACCCCGCCTCTCGCCCAATAACAGCTGGGATTGGCTCCAGCACTCCCATGTCCCTTAAGAGGAAAAGCAGTTAGAATCATGGAGGCTACAGCATCCCTGTTCATGCCAACCACCATGTTCTTCTTCTATTTTAATCAAATAAGGCACTAAAGGTATGATGTATGTGGCAGAGGATTCCTCCAAGGAAAAATACTCAGCCACTGCATGTTGAAAACAGTAAAAGTAAAAGCTGTTGTCCTACATTATTTCAAATGTGAAACATCTAATTATGTCATTATTTACTGTCTTATACAGATACTTTATGACCACATCACTTTATATTATTATTAAATGTAGAAGAAGTTGTAGCCTTTGATTTTGAATGAGCTATTGTAGATGAGATAGTGTTTAAAATAGACAGAAATCACAGATTCATATTCTTTTACTATTCAAGTTATTTTGAGAAACAACCAGACTAGTTTCAACTGGTCCTAATAAACCTTTAACATAGTGTTTCATTTATGTACTATACAAAGTATAATATGTTTGGAAACTGAAGTTTACTGTAATTTATCACTCAACACATAAAAGCTACAGTATCCGTTGAGTCTGTGCTGTTACTGGTTCACATGTCAACACAGAATCACAAAGTTAGGGACATTTTTGAATGTTTAATAAACACCAGGCAGTCAGGAGGAATCATATAAATGTATTCAACAAGTTGTGTTATGCTTAAATAAACTATGTGTCTAAACACAGCTAGATGGTCAACAATAGACGGAAACCAGGTTGCACAGTGGCATGTTGGGAAATGGAGCACAAAATAACATTTCAAAGGCAGTAAGGCATTGAGGGGGAGTAACAGGCACTAGACAAAGGTCAAATTTCCTTTCTTTCAGACTCACTTCCTCTCTTTCTCTTTCTCTCCTGCAGGAGAACCATTAATGCACATCATAATCTTTAAAAATCCTATCAGCACATGCATTATTTAATATGTTTAAAACATGTTTCATTAAAAATGTACTACCTCATTATTACAATTTTTCTACAAAGCTCATTTTCACACATTCATATTTACACTGAAGAACTGAGAAAAACCTTTCACATGAATGTTGAAACATGTCTAATTACCATCAAATTATACTTTTGGAATTACCGGATGACTAAGAATCTCCACAGATATTAATGAGATAAGCAGTATCTTAAAAACATTTTAAACTTTTTTATCTAGTATCTGATTTTTGTCTTTATCTTGTATGACCACAGTGCTAATATAGGAACACACAGAATAAATGGCAGGGCTATCTAAGAAAAAAGAATATGGATTTGTTTTAAAAACTGTAATTAATATTTAATTTGTAGTATACAGTACAGTATGTGATTATGCTGTAACTTAGATGCAAGATATTGTGATTAACTTGTGTCTGCCATCTGCCAGAAACAAAACATGTTAATACCACTGGGAAAGTGTAAGTTCCAGATGGACGGCTGTTATCAGCTACTGTGAGCAAACAGAACAACTTCCTTCTAAAAACTCATTTTACCTTCTTCTATTTGTTGTGGATCGTGGATTATCTTGAGGTAACATTCAAACTGAGCAGCAAGGATCTGCCGCCTGGACCTTCCCAGTACTGCGGATATGTCGCTGAAATTCTCCTGCTGCCCATCCACTGCATCTTCAAAAGCCGCTACGGACACCTCATCCTCAGAATGGGACACCTGGTTAGTGTAGCCATCCAAAAATACAGATTTGGCATTTTAATGATAAAGGCCTATACCTTATGCTTCTTTTGGACATATTGATTTACATCAGATACTTCTTACAACAATTAATGTGTGAAAACGAGAAGGCCATGCATCTGCACACATATAGAGTTGTACTCACATCTGTGCCCAGCACCACTGCAACCACCAGTGAGAATACCAGGGTCCTCCACATGTCACTAAAAGGGAAACAGGAACAAGGACACTACATTTTATATAAGTTTTTATGGCAATTCAGAAATAATTATGTGCAATTACTGTACATGTGAGAATGAAGTTGTAAGTCATTACAAAAATGAATAGAATATCAACTATAATAAACAGCTTTAGATTATATCAACACACAGGAACAATGTATTACAGTTGTATTTTTAATCTGAGTGTATGGTTTTATAAGCATGCTCGTGAATGTTTATTTACAGTGTGCTTTTTCTCATCTATTAGTACAGGAAGTTCATTCTCCAGCAACCATTACTCTCCACTGTCCACTCAGGGTCAGAGAAACAGATGTGTGTTTATTAATATTATTTTTGAGGCAAAGAGCAGCAAGTTCCCTTTAGTGTTTCCTCTTTAATGAGGGTCAAAGAAATACTCTGCATAAGGGGAATAAGAGATGCCAATAGCACAGACTCTCTTTGATGAGCTTTATTGATCCAGGTGTGTCAATTACAATAATAGAGGCTAATTTCAGGTTTCAATGAAATGCAGAACTGTTTAAAGAACTGTAAAATTAATCAAAAGATAACATTTATTTATTTTATTGTGCATATGCAGTATGTAAATTATTTCACAGGCTTGCATATTTACTTGGTTTGGAAATTTACGGAATTGCCATAAACATTCTTCATTTTTCTGGACAACAGTGCATTTAGACTTTTACCAACTAGTCCCATGTAGTTATGACTTTTAAAATAATATATTTCAAGACATTTTTGTAGCTCTTTACCATCTCACCAAGATGAGAAGATCAGTAGCCTATTACATTTCTGTGCATAGTCTGCATGTAACTAAAATGACAGCTAGCTAGTGATCTGCATAAAAGCCCCTCAAAATCATTCTAATTAAACTGTTGTGTGTTGTTTGTTCAATCTATACAAGAACCCCCTGTAAAGTTGCACATTTCTTTTACACTCCCATTGTTGTATGGACTAAACAAACTAGGTAGGTATATTATGATGCTGTTAGGTGGTGTTTGTTATGTTCTCTAGCCTGGACACAGCCAGACTAGTTGTATACCCACTTCTGGTGCAAATGCAAAGCTATCAATCCTCTCATCTAACTCTCTATCCAAAGACAGGCATTTTTAAGCAATTTCCCACAAGGTCAAAATATTCCTCAAACCTTCCCTTGGTGCTGCAGCTTCCTTCATTGCCTCAAAGGGCTTTGGTATTGTTGACTCCTCTAAGATCTAATGTTCATCTGCAGTATGTTTAGCTCTAAATTCTGTAGAAGACATTTGAGTGTTTATTCTGGGGATTAACATCGTTAAAAGCTCCCACAAGAGCCAACCTTGTCCACCAAACATAACCTGTGTAACTATTTATTATTAACTGGTGGAAGAAAAAGTCTAATGCAAATATTTTAAATAACTATTTAATAAAAATGACTGACAGAAGTATTGAAGTGTCTGATGGAGACCCAGCAAATGAGATGTGACAGACTGTCATGTCAAGTGTCAAGTGCAAACATTTTAGATCTTGCTTTTGTGTCGCTTACTTTGGTCTTTTTCTTTCTATCTCTCTTTCACATGCACACAAGCATGTGCACAAAGGACAGAGTGTTCTAAACCTACTCCAAACACAGAAAAGTCACTTTGCCAAATGCAGAGTTTGCATTGTCTGTCATCTGAAACAGTTTTCTTTCTGTAAAAGACAACACAGGCATATCTTCTGGCCACTCTGTAATCTGAAACACAAAGTATTTATAGTATACTGTATTTTTTAATGTAAAAAAAGACTGACGATGATGAGAATGGAAAGTATTCCCATCTTTGCTGCTGCTGATTTGTGCTTTCATAGAGAACTGCAATTTTACCTTCTGTAGGCAATGACAACATTACACAGAAACACAAACGCCCACAAACAGACATTCACTTTTAATTACATTTCCATTCAATAAGAACAATGAATGCTTTTCTTTCTATCTGTTATGTACACAGTTGCCTCTAGCAATGTTTTGTTCCCGATCAGGACATTGTAAATCCAAGGACACACACACTCACATATTATAATACCTTGGCATGCTCGCTGTATGCCATTGATACCAACATGCAATCTATCTGTGAACCGTAGCCAAGCACTTTGGGTGGTCTTTGTTTTCTGGTAACCACACAAACTGAAAGGCTCTGTCTTTTGGTCTCTCATATTTCTTAAGATCATCACCTCAAGGCCACAGAGGTCTTCAGATATTTTTAAAATAATTTAAAACATTGTTTTAAAGAAAACAAGTACACATACATACACATATGCTTGTATATGATGATGTTTTTGCTTGATCAGTGTCTAAGCTCCATTTTCTTCTCCATGTTGTGATGCAAGTCTATGTTTTCATCACTCTCTGGATAAACTATCCCAAAAGATTCTGTTCAGGGGAAACTGGACTTTAATTCTTGCTTTAAAGACATTTTACCTTCCATCCAGAAGGCTTCATCAATTTTGACTGACTGGAGTGACAGGCTTAGAAATTCTGTGGAGTCATTGAGTCGTTAGGACTTTATGGCCACTTGTGGGTTGTTGTACCACCTGGCTTTCATGTGTGTCACTGTGACCACCTGAGGCGCAGTATGAACGACTGTGAAACTGCCTTGGGTTATTATGTCTTAGGCCACCTCCTCTGTTCAAGGAGGGTCGTTCAATCTTGCAGTAAACAGCTTCCCTCACACCTCGTTTGAGCCAGTTTTGTCTTCTCTGTCCAGAATATGAACATTGCTGTCTTCAAAGGAGTGGCCCTTGTCTTTCAGGTGTAGAGTCTTGTCCAGAAGAGCTGGTTCTTCTGTGTTGTGCCATGCGTTTGTTACGCTGTTGTGTGGTCTCTCCTATGTACAGATCTGTATATTTTCCACTGCATTGAACTGCATAAACTACATTGCTCTGTTTGTGTCTGTGTGTTTTGTCTGTGGGGTGGACCAGTTTCTGTCTCAGTGTGTTGCTTGGTTTGAAATGTGGGATGCTGTGTTTGCTGAAGATCCACCTTTACAGACAAGGCATGGGCCACTCGTTTGAAGATAGCAATGTTCCTATTCTGGACAGAGAAAACAACTGGTTCAAAAAAGGTGTTGGGGACTGCAAGACTGAACAACCCTCGTTAAACAGAGGAGGTAGCCTAAGGCTCAGACGGTTTCACACTGTGTCTTAGGTGCTCACAGTAACACATGAAACCAGATGGAACAACAACTCACATGTACTAATGACTCGATGACTCCACAGGGTTTATAAGCTTGCTACTCCAGCCACTCAGAACTGATGCCTTCTGGATGGAAGGTGAAACGTTTTCAAGAACTTAAAGCAAGTCCAGTTGCCACTGAACTGCATTTTTTGGGATAACCATGGCTCGGACAACTGAGTATCTTCACAGACACTCTGGATAAACTACTTTTAAAAATTTCTCTCAAACATATCTGCCCCTCCACTTTCTCATTTCTCATGTTATCTGCTTTTCTCTCATTGCTGATCTCTGATCATCTTAATAGTCTTTTCCTCCCAATCGGTTTCTGTCTCCTGCCATTTCTCCTTCTACACCATCATCTGTCACCATTTCTTTCAGTCTGTCTCATGTTAAGTCTGTGTGTGCCTGCTGTCTGTGTATGCTGCCACATTTCTCTGGCTTCATTATAGGAATATATCAAGGGAGACTGACCTGCTAGTAAGCTCAGATCTGGAAAGTGACAAAAACAACAATATCATGCACATGTCACCAACTTTTAAGAAACATGGGCCTGTCACTGTCTTGCATTAGGGTTCCTCTGGTTCCTGTCTGGTGTTTCTTACAGAATACATTAAAATACAGCATACTTTTACTAAAAAAATATTTTCAATTAAAAAAAAAAAGTTACATACTTTATCTATCTAGTACAAAGAGAAACACAATCAATGACAGACAAATAATGCATGATTAATTCTTCATTTCTAGGTTAGCTGATACATCTTCTAATAGCTCAGTGTGTTCCTTTAAAGGAGTCATTGTTTCTTTCTCCAGTTTGGATGTTTAGATGTATGAGAGTAGACGCTGTCAACCTGGAATGCATGGTTTGCTTGTCTGGAAACAAAACAGCAGAAACAAAACTGAGCTAGGAGTACACCATGAAGGAGACTCAAACTCAGAATCACACAATACAGAAGAAAGACATCAACAATTACCTTTACCTTTTACTTACTTACTAACATTAACTAAAAAAACATTACCATGTGTATCAGCCTTCAGAAACCCACAACGCCGTTGTGTGTTACGAGTCTGCTGTTATTCTTACTTCTACATGCTGACACCAAGTGCTGAGGTACGATGAGGGCTGAATAACATGCAGCAGTATCTCTTGGCATCCAAAGCACGCAAGGTAAATTATGTTTGTAATGAATGCCTTTTCTATGTATGCATTGCGCAACTTGTAAAATACAGACAATAACTTACAGTAATAAAACTGTCCTATTAGTTTTGGAAGCATATGCAAATACAATAAAATGTTGCCAAGCTACATTATGTGCAAACATAAAATCAGCTTATTGTGACAGGGCTAAAAATGCATTGCAAGTGGACTGAGAAGACAAACAAGGGCTCAGTGCATCTTGACTGGTTTAATTGGATCAAAGAGGGACACAGACATTAGAAGACCAAACATCAACTAAGGAAATTAAAACCACATTTCTTGAGGCAAATATTCATATTAATCAGCGTTAAAATCCTAGGAAAAATGTGTTTCATCAGTATTATGGCAGAGGTTCTTCACTAAACCATTTTGGTCTGCTAACAGAAACGTATCTCTCATTACTTGCTGATAAGCAGCATGTTCAAAATGAGAAAAGAGTGGCTTCAATTATTTTCTTCTTTACCAGTGTTCTTGCTGTGAGGTACGACATTTGTGGCCATGACATATTTGATGAGAATAAGAACTGCATTTATCAGTAACTCATCCCAACACAGTAGGACACACTAGGATGTAGTCTGACACAGAGTAGCCACTCCTGGCAACAGACAACAAAGTAGGAGAACAATGTCAATAATTTAGAAATAGCTTTCCTGGCCCGAGTTCCACCCTGTCATGTCATTCCAATGTTTAAAGGCCACCACTGTGTAATATTTTATCCATCCTTTAAGTTATTTTGTGATGAACAGGTCTAATTTTTCATTTAGAAATCAGATGCACAGTACAGTATGTGTAGGCAAGAAAACCTGTAGAAATTTAAATAGCATAAGACTATTTAAGTGGGGGAAATGTGAGCGACACAGCAAAGCATTACTCATAACTTCATTGGATTCTGGTCTCATGAGGAAACTGCTGTGGAGAAACTGGCATGTCTTCATTTCTTGCAGTGTTTTTTTTCCTATATCAAAGTTAAAATATCTCTTCAGATTAGATGACTGTCTATTTGCGGATCTCATGCCATATTTGTTCAGCATGCACCAGAATGGAAACACCCCCAAAGTCAGACCCTTAGGGTAGAAATATGGCATTGTTTAAACCATGGTGTTCTTGATCCCAGATTCATGCTTCTCTCATGGGGTCGTGCGTCATCAGATCGAATGATGGGAAAACCAAATATTGTTGTTTTTCTGAACCAGATTTAGGTTTATTGGCCCTTGAACCCAAGGAAATGGACTGCAGATGCTGCTGTGACGGAAAACAGGATTTTGTCCTGACCCCAGAAGTCTTCTCAAGTATGAGCAGCAGAACTTTAAAAGAGTGTCTTTAATACTAAAATTACAGAATTAATGTTTGTTTCCATTTGTAGAATTAGGGTTACTATTTTTCCTGGTGGAATATTTGATATTAGCTGCAGGGAAATATTTAGCTGTTTAATTCTAAAGTAATTGGATGCAGTTGTTTTTGAAAATTTTAAGAAAATCCAGATGCTTAAGGGAAAAGAGAGAAATGTTCCTATTCTGAGTATCTTCACAGACACAAACTACTTTAAAAAATTTCTCTCAAACATATCTGCCCCTCCACTTTCTCATTTCTCATGTTATCTGCTTTTCTCTCATTGCTGCTCTCTGATCATCTTAATAGTCTTTTCCTCCCAATCGGTCTCTGTCTCCTGCTATTTCTCCTTCTACACCATCATCTGTCACCATTTCTTTCAGTCTGTCTCATGTTAAGTCTGTGTGTGCCTGCTGTCT
>JAUMHL010000028.1:5664893-5685981 GCA_032362345.1 Sandelia bainsii
GACTCAAACTCAGAATCACACAATACAGAAGAAAGACATCAACAATTACCTTTACCTTTTACTTACTTACTAACATTCAGACTACAGATACCTGGGAGTCTGCTTGGACAATAAACTGGACTGGACAACTAATTCAGCAGCGTTTTTGCAAAAAAGCCCAGAGCGGGCAATATTTTCTGCAGAGGCTCATATCTTTCAATGTGTGCATAACCATGCTGCAGATATTCTACAGCTGGTGGCCAGTGTCATCTTCTATGTTATAGTCCGATAGGCCAGAAACATGAAGTTTGGCTGGACAAATTAATCAGGAGAGCTGGCTCTGTTCTGGGCATTAAACTTCACCCTCCACATGTTGTGGCTGAGAGAAGGACACTGTGTAAACTTAAACACATTGGGGTATTAAACTGTACAACTCCTGTAAGGGGGGGTTGGACTGTAACTGAAACTGGACTAGGAACTCCATAGGATTAGGAATCCATAATCATGTTCATGTCATTCTGTCATCACTATATATTGCACAGCATTCCACCCCTAACTATTATATACCTTTTTTATTCGTCTTTAGATTTTCTTTATTGTTATTGTTTTTGTATTTGTGTTATTTTGTGTTTGTGTTTATTTGTAAATCTAATTCAGACCCACTAAACAGCACTGTCAGCAGAGCAGAGATATTTGCTTCTAAAAGGTTTTGAGCGAGATTCACCCTTCTGACCAATCACAGACGCTGTGTTGGATTAGTACGTTTTGGAGCATTCCTACTTGTAATTTCATAACAACAACTACATGAATTGCTGAGCAGAGCCCAGCAAATTGCACACTGAAGCTTCTCCAGCTCACATATGGTAGGTCCACAGCCACAACATTAACACCACATGGTGTTTTTTCTGGGTGGCCCCCTTGGGCCATGTGTGTTTGCATAACACATTATTTTTACTTGTTTGTATACCAGCAGGGCATCCAGAGATCCACAGAGAAGCAACACAAACCCCAAGAGATTGTGTGTATGTATTTCTGCATGTGCAGAAAGGTGGAGGAAGGATGAAGGTTTAGGAAGACGTGATCTGTCTTCTTCTGTCATCTAGCAACCACTTCCTCCCTTCATTCCACCTTTAAACAGTCCAGCAAGTTAAAAATAAGCCATTGTTACTCATATACAAAGGGAAATGGAAGGGACTTTCATGGGGAAGCAGCTAACATCATAGCCAATATGATTGTTGAGGTTATTCTTTCACTGCCTACTGTTCTTTTCTTTCCACTCACCCCAACCGGTCAAGGCAGATGACCGCCCACCCTGAGCCTGGTTCTGGAGGAGGTTTCTTTCGTTAAAGGGAGTTTTTCCTCTCCACTGTCGTCTAGTGCTTCCTCAAGTGGGACTGTTGGGTTTTCTGTATAATTCTATACATAGTTATATTCTGTAAGGTCTTAAACCTTACACTGTATAGTACCTTGAGAAGACTTTTGTTGTGATTTGGCGCTATATAAATAAACTAAACTGAATTGAAAACACAAAATCACTGAAAGTCAATTTATTATTACAGAATTTAAAAACATCTTATAACTGAATGATTATTTTCATTTTCATTTATTTTCTCATTTTGCTGATTAAGCATTGGTCTATAAAATGTGAACAAATCGCAAAATAGGATGTTCATCATCACAGCATCAAACATCTTGTTTTGTACAACCATTAGCCT
Organism: Sandelia bainsii; assembly: GCA_032362345.1. Lineage (NCBI taxonomy): Eukaryota > Metazoa > Chordata > Actinopteri > Anabantiformes > Anabantidae > Sandelia > Sandelia bainsii. Next base: position 5,666,588 of record JAUMHL010000028.1, read on the forward strand.
AATGATAAATCAAAGAGATATATTTTGGCAGCCTTTAAAACCATTCTAGAAGCTTTCTTAATTTGTGCCACAGTCACTTTTTTCTAAACAACACAAATTTCAACAGCAGCATGAAAAACAGTTGATATCATAATTGCTATATTTAGAAAGGCTTTCAAAGTTTGAATCACTTTTTATTTAAATATGATTACTGATAAAGACACTTACACAAGTGTAATGACATTAACAGGCTCCTTTACATTACGTGTCAACCATGTATCTTATCAGGACCCTAAAACTGGAGTACCTAAGACATTTGAGTTTATGAATCTTGGCTGAATTCAGCTGTGTCTGCTGTGAGACATGTCTATAAGCAAGAATTACAACATATCATTCAGCAGTCTAGCATCAGCTATACACAGTATGCTTGGACACAAAGCATATAAAATATGTCCTCCTTTATCGCTTATAGCATCCATCACTTGACAAATAAGAAGTAACACTGTTGTGACAGCACACACAGAGGCATGAAGATACCAGCTGGCACTACACAAACCACACGCAGTAAAGAAAACCTCGGTGCATGCTGAACAGCAGCTCAGAGGTCATTTTTCTTGGTAGGACGATGAAGTTCACAGACACCTGGAGAGAGTCTGCTTGAAGATTAATGGCTTTCATTGTCATGTAACGCATGTCTTAAGAGCAAAGCCATGTGAAATTTGCATTTGCTCTACAACTCTATTAGTTTCCTTTTATGTCTAATTTGGTCTTGAACAAATGACAAAAAACTGGATTTTTAGCTTGCTTCTCAAACTTTCTTCACTCAGGTCTTCAGCTGCAAACTGTTGCTGGAAATTAGACTATTGTGAGCTGTAATGCACATAGATACTGTACATTAAATAAGCTGCAAAACTAAAACAATTAGCTAAAAGAGATAAAAGAAAATATCACAACCGTCTGCATTTGTATTTTACAATTTGTAATTAATTCAGCATTGAGACTAAAATACTGCATCTTTACAGCCAGCTGCAACTTTGAAATTCAACACATAAAAAAAACCACAACTGTGTGCTAACCAAGTATGCACAGTGAGAGCCAGAAACCAAGCAACACACAAGATCCTGTTATGTAATCACAAGGAGGTTGAATTACGGGTCAAACTGGGTTTGCTACCCTCTGCAGGCAGGGGGTAACTGAATAAGAAGAGATGAACTGTGCCTTCAAAGAACAAATGTTTTGAATGAAGTGTCCCAAATAAACTTTGAAGAATTACACAGTACATGTCTCCTACATGACTTGATCTGCGCTGATAGTGTTACATTTTGGCACATCCCTCATTTCTGGGGCTCTGTACCTGTCTTTGTATTTTCTGATTTTAAAAATCAGCATGAGTGACCTTAAGTTCTGTGGAAAGTGGGCTCCTCACACTGTCTGATCCTGTAAACCACTTACAAGAGCTGGGATTTACAGAAACAGAGCTGTCCATGTTTGAGCGATTATGGAGTTGGTTATTTTCCCATAGCTGGACCCTAAAATAGCTCCTCCAGCTTGGGCCTGTGCCATGTGATCTTTTTATTTTTTTTTATTTTTTTGTCCCTGCAGCATAGGTAGGACAGAACTGTTGCTCCCTAGACACAATGAGTAAACTATGATATAATCAACCCCTCATCTTCTTAACTAGTCCACCAAATGCAATCTGTCCCACCAAATAACTGACTAGATAGATTTTTCCCATAATAAATGAAATCATAATTTAAAAACTACATTTTGTATTTACTCAGGTTATCTTTGTGTGATGTTAAACTTTGTTTGATAATCTGAATAATTTACTGTTCACTGTACATCCAGTATGCAATCCTGACATATCAGCTATCTATCACTGAGCCAAAAATAAGTTTTTCATCTACTTGGAGGGGGGCTTGTTGGCTTGTTTGTGTTATGAAAGGGGGGAGCACTAGAGAGCAAGTTGGGGGTTGGGACCAAAGTAGAAGCCAAAACACCTATAAATACACTGATAACTATCTGGCAAGTGCAGGCTGTTCCAGTCAAAGACACACTGGGACACTGGTGGGATGGGGGGTAAATGTTTCCCACAAGCAAAAATGTGGTCAGACTGAACAATCCAGGAATCATACTGAGCTCTTCAAAAGTCAAGTAAAGAGCTGGTCTGGCACTGATGTCTTAGGTAAGAGAATTACAACTTGGTAACACTACGTGAAGGGCGTAAAGGATATTCCTGAAGACACTCCACTCAAACTGAGCTTATTATAGACAGAAACACACAAAACAAACATAGAAATAGCCTCTGCTGATGAAGATTTCTTGTTAATTTCCAGAGGCAAGTACAAGGCTGAGGGGTGCATGGTATTAAGAATAATATTACAGAGAGTTACTTTACTGTATTACATAGACTGAAAGAATATGTAAGTATAAATATAAACATAATACATACACAGGTCTCCTTTTCTACGTGGTTCAGGCACAACAAATGACATGAAATTACTTCTATGAAAAGAGCAACTCCTACAAGTCTGTAGCATTTATTGGTGATTGCTAATGTGCATGTAAAACTGAATGAAAATCACCAAGGAGAAATGCAAATAGGAAAATAACAAAGCACTTGATTGATTTGTATATCTGTACCTCCATGTACATTGTTTAAATCTATGTTAAAAGGAAACCAGGTCTGTTGTTTAATTTGCCTTGATTTTTTTTTTCAAACAGCACAAGTTTGTAAGAAAGATAATCATGTTTCAGCTTCTATATGATAGTTCATCATTTTCAGTGGTTTCAGAATCAGTCAATGCAGCCATTAATATTTAAGTTTCATTAATTAGTACTGAAGTACTGCACTTCAGTTTACAAACAAGTACCATTACAACACAAATACAACAAGTACAAATACAACACAAATGCAACACTATACTATAGAAATAGTCTATGACAAGTAAACATCCTTTCAAAATCCTACTTTAGTAAAAGGGACATGGTCCCCTTGTACGTATGACTGATAAATTATCATACAGTACATAACATTAACAGATTGTTAATATTAAGCCATCAGTGCACAAGTAGCATTTAAATATTGCATCTCGTGAATGTACAATTAGTTTTAACTAGTTTAATCAATCTCAACCTGCATGGAAACTAAAGATAAATCTGACAGGTTGTGTGATATGATTAATGGAAGTGGAAAGAAAAAAAAACAAAACAACTTTTTTTTTTTGCACTTTTCTCCAATCTTAGCAATTAGTGAAATGCTGGATAATGTAACTATAAACAAAATCACTTGAACAAAATGTAAAATGTTTAGAGGGGAAATCACCCTTTAGTGGAACTGCTAAGTCAGAGACATATGAAACCTGTTCGTTACGGGCCCTTGTTTTTACATTGCATTTTAAAACGGCTTATCATAAGCAATATTGTAATATTTTAATATAAAAAGTAATTGAAATTTTCATCTATCAGATACATTTAGTTGAGTATAAATACAATAGTTCAAAACTACATTTAGAAGTTGAGTAAATGTACTCGAAGCTGATTATAGATTCACTGAACAGAGGTCTGCTAATGACAGGAAGAGTTGTCAGCTTCCAGTAAACGACTAAATCACTGCAGTGTTGCCTATATTTAAGATAAGATAAGATAAACCTTTATTAGTCCCACAAGTGGGAAATTTGCATTGTTACGGCAGTACAAGGGTAAGAGCAGCAGAGAAGTACACAAGGTATAATATATATGTAAAAAGAAACAGAAAAAAAAAAAAAATATATATATATATATATATATATATATAAATATTTACTCACCACTGGTCATCAGCTGCATTAAGAAATAATCACAATATCATTCACTTAAATTTTACTTATATTTCTATTCATGTGCTACTAAGAATTGCAAATGTAGAAGCAGACAACGAGCCAGCTCTGGGTGTGACCTTCTCGCAACCTGCATTTATCCTCTGTAATATTTACAACCACATACAGGAAAAACACATAGTCATATTACTTTGATGTTGATATAAGAACTTTTATTGCAGCTATAGGAGTCCATCAGTGACCTCATTATGCTCTATGACGATAAACACAGTCCTATAATATTTTGTTGGGTCTTAAAAAGATTTATGTTACAACGGACTTGCATTTCAATATTTCACTTAAGTCACTTAACATTTCCTATTTATTGCATTGGTATAGTTTTTCTTTGCAAATGGGTTCAGCAACATTACACCCACAGTTGTATGGACACATTTCACACGATCACATTCAAGTGAACCCCCATAAAACCGCATCAATAATAAGTCATGCCTGGACTGTTCCAGGTTATCTGGAAGCGGAGACTTGTGGCTTACCTTTTCTGTGAAAGAGCTGTCAAACTGATTTTTCCTCCAAATATTCCCATGCTTGCATGTTCCGTGCAGAGAAGTGTCTCATGTTGCCCTTCTGTCAACACTGACCAACCCCAACCACTCCACAGGAGTCAAGCTGGGCACAAAACCAAATACATATTTTCCTGTTACCACTTTCAAAATAAAGCAACTGCTTTGACATTGGTATTCGTTTTAATACGTAATTAAAGGCTCACATTTGCCGTTCTATTTAATTGGCTATAACTCACACGGGAAACGGTTTATTGTTATATAAGATAATTTAGTAAGCTGTCAATACATTCTCATAAGACATTCATGGTCAAAACGCTCGGCGAAGAGTAATAGTCTGCAGCAGCCTCCTCCAGACTAAAGTACAACAATGCCATCTGCCGCCCGTGTGTTATCCGTTCATTCAGCCTTTTCATTCTGTCGTTTAAATAAATAGCTTATCAAGGTGATTTTAAGTAATTAAAAAGTAGGATTCATAAGAGTTAAATGCTCTGGTTCATCAGTAGTGAACAAATGCAGCGACTAGCGTTTACAAATCTCCTAAATAAAGCTCCACCGGTAAAAATGGTTGTTATCAGTTGTCAATGTGTTTTTAAAGCATGGGTCTCTTTAGGGTCTATCACACATGCACTATAACGCGCACATTTTCTAATTTCTTTTAAAAAAAACGTTTAAGAGGAGCCAGTTAAGTCTTAAAAGCTTGCAAACTAAATAATTTATTGGTGTGATTATTGGTAGTTCAACGTCGCAAGGTCCTTAAATGCATCAGCGTGTTTACTAATCCCCCATTGGTCCATCTTGTTCCAACTCTGATCCAATCACAGCGCAGGGGGGAGTAGCGTGCGCTGCACCTTGTTTCGGTCACGTGACGTGAGCTTACGAAGATGGTGGAAGTTTCTTCTTCCTCAAAGTGAAGCTCCGACCGAAACCCAAACATCCTGCATATCGAGGGGCTGAGAGTTCACTTAGGCGGCACCAGTTTAGTTGTACAGCTTCCCTTCGGATCCGGGTAAGTGATACAAACCAATTATTACATCTCTCGCGGGCGGTAATTGTTGTTTTTATGGCCGTTGGACTTTGGGATTTCAAGCCAGCCATGATGATGACCCGAGCTAGTCGGCTAGCAGTTAGCCGGGCTCGGATGGCAGCAGGCTGTCAGAACTGATATTCAACACGTACTCAGCAACTCCTGTGACCAAACAACAACTGTAAATACACACTCAATTCAGCTTCGGTGCAGTTGTTAGCTAATGAGCACGTAGTGCTCCCGATTGTACGGATAACTGAATTAGCTTTAGCTCGTAATCCGTTCCTAGTTAGATCAAATTATGTAATCTATACGAATGTGTGCTAGGTTTGGTGTTGTTACACGTTTAGGTTAAATGTCTTGGTTTTTATACGACAAAATACGAGATTATTGTTGTTATTATACATACTATTAACATACCCCACGCTTGTTGTAAATGTTGAGCTGAATAAACGAGCAGTAGAAAATATTTTTTATATGTAACCACAATGGTTTCAGCAAACAGCAGTCAAACTTCCAGATGTGGCAGAAGTAAGTTACACAAACTCAGTACTCAAGTAAAAGTACTTGCCTATAAGAGTCTGAAGACCTCTGTAGACACTTAAATGTGCTTTTAAGTATAAAAGTCAAAGTATTCCACAAATAAAAGCAAGTATTTAAAACACTTATTACATTTGCTGTTATTGATAACATACTTCAGAATCCTTATTTCTGAGTCGATGGCATTAAAAACCCATTTCACATGGGTGCTGTAAACTGCAAAGAAACTTTAAAAGGTGAAAAATGTGTCAAAGGAATATTGGAGGTTGGAGGTGACTTTAGCCATGTTATGTACTGCCAGGTGGTTAATCTTTAGTAATGCATCATAATTTATTGTTTGTTAATATTTCGTGTTAAGTCTTAGTTGTCAAATAAATGTAATGAGAAAAAAAAAGTACAATAGTTCTCTCGAAATTGTAAAAGCAGCACGACATGGTTACTCCAGCACAAGTACCTCCAAACTGTACTTAAGTAAATATATTTAGTTACTTGCACTTCATTAACAATCGTATTTCCTGTTACAATTCTGCTTTTCAGTTTCTCCTACCCGAAGCTGTCTTGACTTGTTTTCTACTTGTGTAGTTATAGTTACATAGGAGAAATGGATTAATATAGAAGGAGTGAGACAATGATTATTTTCATTTTTTTTTCTTCACACAGTTTTAAGTCATCTGCAACCCAGCAAAGTTGACTGTGTTGAGTTGTGTCGTCGTCTGTCGCTATAATTCTCTACAAGCAGTATCAAATGTTGAGTCATCTGGTGACTGTGACTGACAGACAGGGTGCTTTTTTGTTGGGTGGCATTATGGAAAGTTTTATGACTATTAATAACCCATCACAATATCCCAACACAATATCTTGGCGTGAATGACATACATGCTGTTTGATTTTGTGATTTGTAGTTTGTCTCATTGTTAAACAACAAGTTTAGCCTGTAAGTTGCTGATCTTAAGAGAGGAGGTTTAGGAGATATACAGGGAATGAAACCCTATAAAAGTTATTTATTAGAATCAAAGACATGGAGCAGTTTGAACTCAAATGCAGTTCAGAATGCCTCACAGATGTACCAAACACAATTTACTGGTCTGTGGATGATGTTATTTCCAAGTGAAGGTGGGTCATTGTAAAGTTTAATACACGCGGACTCCCTCACCTGAAACACAATTGGCTTCCTCACGAGCCTGCAAAGTCAGTATTTGTATTTAATTATTGACAGAGACAAAATCAGTAGCCAAAGTGAAAGTCTACCCAGGCGCTCCTCACTCTCTCCTGCTCTTCCATTTGCATACTAGGTGAGATAGACTGAGGGACATGCATTTTTCATTGCATAAATGAAATGGACCAGATTCTAGGAATATCACAGGAACTAAATGCCTGTGCCAGTATTTTCATTGTCTTTTTCTTTCCCTTTGATTGATGCATTTGTCAGTGGGGAAGTGTACAGTGTAGCAGCATTGGATTTTCATGTTAGAGTTTGTCTGTTCACATATGGTTAAACAAAAAATTATGAGTGTTGTTTATCAGTTTTTCTAAATTTTAAAGATGGGGTCAAGCAGAATCACTGATTTAGTTCTAAACTCATTAAACATGTTAAAAAATTATTTCTGAAAATGTGTGAAAAGACTATAAACTGTGAAGTTGAACTGTGAAACTGCTTTTTGTCATTTCTATGGTCAGAATGTTTTGCCTGTGCAGAAAGGAAGCCTGATGACGCACTGGAGCCACCAAACTGTAGTGAACCCGGAACTCGCAAAAACCCCATTCATTCAATCCCATTGAGATTTCAGCAATGCTATTAACCTAAACTTTAGCCTTGGAACACAGCCTTTTTCAACAGTAAGGCGTTTAACTTGCTGTGTGTGTTAAGATAAATACGGTAGGATCTAGAAAAACAATCTAATGTGGTTATTTATGCAGTATTTAGTTTTATCAGGCTTTTTAAGAACACAATTTCCCATGAGCACTCAACGCTGCAGACATTTTTAGACAGCACAGATCCCAGTTGAAATAACTGAGTGATTAATAAAAAATATTCCCGTGGTGTAACAAACTCAGAACATATATTCATTACTGCTTTACCTCGACTTTAAATGGAAAATATCGCTAAAATCTGGTAATTCTTGTTATTCTGTTCAACTTGCAGCTACATTGAAGAAAATGTTCCAGTAATATAAAACTAAATCCTAAACATCAGGGACTTGTTGACTTTCCTTGAAGGCTTCTTTCCCATGATGCAATGTGTTTCAAATAACAATCTGATAGGTAACTATCAGAGTGCCATGCTAGTTTGACTTGATATTTCATGGCAAGTTCGGAGTTTATAGTTAGTCTGTTTTCATTGCTGTTGTGAATGCAAACAGTTGATGACATAGTTTTAGTGTTGAGGACTGGGCTGGGTGATAAAACAACTTTGATAATTACTAGGAAGATTTTTTTAATTTTACTTTTACTTTAACAGTGAAACCCATGAGTAATTTTTGATAAATGCGTGTGTTCTGCATTTGGGTCAACTCTCATCTGCACAATCATCCTATTGGTCCCAAGCAACTGGGCTACATAGCTGACACATGGAGTGCCAAAACAAGGGAAAAACACACACACACACATTGTTGGAAGAGTCACAGAGAGCCCCACAGGATGATGAAACTGTGGCAAAAAGAGGTCACACAACATTGGTCATTTTAAAATGGTACAGACTTCTAAAGCTAGAGACAGCACAGTGATATCAGTTGTGAAATATGCAGACAACCTGTGAAAATGGGAAATGCAACAAACCTTTTCCACCATTTCAAAAAGTATTGTCTTGTTCAACTGCAACTAGTGGAATCTAAAATCTCTTCTGTTTTAGTTTGCTGATTTCTGATGGCAGACCTGAAGCTCTGCTGTTTGAAATTCTTATTTTTACTCTCATATGGAATTTTTATTTGGTGCCGTAGGTAGGGCTAGAGCTGGGCGGTATGACCAAAATATATCATGGTATTTTTCAAAATTATGACGGTTTCACGGTATTCAACGGTATTTTTTCCCATGCATGAGTGGGTGGTAATCATATTTTCCACTGATTGAGAGAAGAGCGCCAGATCACAACAGAAGTCATTTCAGGTTAGCTTTCCTATAGAACAGGTCTACACATTGTCCTTTTATTAAACTAACTTAACAGCCTTAATGTTATTCATCTTATTTACCAGATGACATGTCATTTCTCTGTCTATGTGATTGTGCATTTACAATTCTCCTCTGCTCTCTGTATCGCACACAGTGGGATCCTCTGTATCCGCACCGATGTACAGACACGTAGGAAAATATGTCGCGTCAACCACCTGAAAAGCAACTAAAATATCTGCGTCTTTTAAACGCTCCCAGGATGGTGTACAAAATCTGTTAATTTATCAATAAATCAACAACGCTGTAAACCTAAGAAGCACTAGCAAACGCGTCTACAAGTGACGTTGGACTGAAGTGTTCTCTAGCTTTTTCAGTTTTACCTGAGGATGTGCAGGATGCCGATCTTAGTTTCATACATTCCTGGTACTCCACAGTATATTTGCGGCTACGGTTGTGCAGCAAATTGCTCGTGTTGCCACCTCCGGTGACAACTTTAGCTCATCAGCATTTGCACTAAATAGTTGTTTGGTCCGCGTTAGAGCTTTTAAAACCAAAGTATCTCCAGACAACAGACACGGCTCCTTTTTCAGCAAAAGTCCTTCCTTGTCATCATGTTAAACATCGTCTGCTGCAGCTTCAGTTTCGGAACGTTCTCTGTCTATTTTCACCGCTCAGTACCTCAACTAACGCAGGTACTCCATTACATGCGTGTTTAGCGGTGTAGCAGTGAAAAAGGTGCCACCCTAAATAGTTTCCCGCTGCGCTAGCTCCGAACGTCGTTTAGGCTATTTAAACCGGTATTGCGGTATAAGAAAAATCCATATCATAACAAAAATAAAAACCGGTTTTCAGTATGAACCGGTATACCGCCCAGCACTAGGTAGGGCAGTCAGCAACTGTTAAATGTCTATGAACCCCAGGGTTGACGCTGGTTCGTGTCTTAGCCCCCCTCCCTAACCCTAGTGCCGGTCTCAAGTCCGGATAAATGGGGAGTATTGCATCAGGAAGGGCATCCAGCGTAAAATCTTTGCCAAATCAAATGTGCGGAGTGATCTGCTGTGGCAACCCCGAAAGGGAGCAGCCGAAAGAAACTCACTTTTTTACTCTCATAGTTTTGTGAATGAAACCTTCCCACAAATGAAGCAGAACAAGCAGCCTAATATGGTCATTTTAGGGACATTGATTATGTTAATGATCAGATTTGATGGACGTGCAGCTCCTCGTGAACAGATGCCACCAATCAGTTTGAAATGATCAATTTTATGACAGATCTGTGCCATTCAGAGAGTTTGACAAATCGGACTTAAAATGTTTGTTTAAACAAGACTCACAGAAAAGAATATGAAAATATTCTTGCATGAGGTCCATAGTTTCCAAAGTCAGCGAGTAATATTGTTAAATAATCATGATCTCAGTATTGACCAAAGTAATCCTAATTAGCTTTACACACTTTGCCACCCATACTTACATGTAGTAAAGTCGTATGGCAGAGCAATGTAAGACTCGGCTACATGAGCCTAATAAGCATAAATGTTAAACTGTGTTGGTTGTGGAGAGAAATATATGATTGTTTAGTTCCCTATCTTATCTTGTGATTTCTGTAATTCGATCCTAAACTGAAAATACCAGGTACCTGTGGAGTTTTCTTGTAATCAGTGTTTTGATACTCACCATAAGATGTTGTGTGTATGCTTGAGTTCAACAACAAACATGTTCAATAGATTTCCTTCTTTAATGATAATAAATCTATACAATTATAACTAGCGATATTGATAAATACAACCATCATGACCAGTGATACCTAAGGATAGATTTAGGAAGGACATCTATAAATGTTGCCTCTCTATCTGTTAAAATTAATGTTCCACATGAGTATTATGACATTACAGTACATCAGGGCCTACATTCAATTGGCAGATGCTTTTTTTTTCCAAAAGCACTTTTCGATGAGGTGAGTTAATTTAACCTCCAAAAGATCGGAGCGAGATGTCAAAATCATAAATGCAGGTGATATTTCATACAACTGAATATTTAATGGGTTATTATGTTGAGTCATGTTTGACCTGACATAAGCTGACTAATTTACCGTCCTTGTTTCTCTTGTACTGTGAATACAGCCAGGTATAGACTGCTTTATTTTGAGGGTTAAAGCTGGTTTGTGCTTCAAGTGCAAAGACAGAAAATGTTTGTACAGAGTCAAATAACACATCAAATAATACAGGCAAGATGAGTATGGATATAGTAAGAGCAAAAGATATAACAACAAGAAAACCATAATTGTTTGTTTGTTTCCTTAATGGAAAACTGGTGGTTATTAGAATAAAAGGTTGAAAGGTCATTCTGTAGTGATATCCTTAACTTACAGTATTTACTGTAAGCAGCAACAGGCTTTTGGCTATGGTTGTTGATAATAATCTTATAAACTAAACATACTTACTCTAATGATGTGTTGTCTGTATTGCAGGCCTTCATCGCAGCCCTATGTCATGGCCAGTGGAGTCACCCAACCAGGCACCTCCAATGGTTACCCTGTTAAGGCACAGCTACAAATCATTGGTAAGTGCTTATTCTTTGTTACACACAGTACTTCACTCTTGTTAAATTATTGTTTTCCTCTTTCTCTCTGCACTGCCATGACTAATTGTTTGCTGTGCGGTCCTTCCTCTCTGTCTCTCTCTGTTTCAGTGCTATCAGCAAAACTGAAAGAGAACAAGAAAAACTGGTTTGGTCCCAGTCCTTATGTGGAAGTGACAGTCGACGGGCAGTCCAAGAAAACAGAGAAATGCAGCAACACCCACAGCCCCAAATGGAAACAGCCGCTCACTGTGTGAGTCAAATTCCTGCCAGGATTACCAGACCCATATGATGTTTGACAGCATTTATAATATTCAGAAGTTCACTATTCTGTTGTCACTCATAAGAGATTTTACTTCAGCCAGGCCTGTGTCAAATACAGTACAGCAGAACATGTTACTGATATCCATTTATGCATAAATGTGTATCTGATCTGACAAATAACACACAAATCATTGTATTGTTGTTTTTCTTATTGAGTACAAGCAAAACGTATGAACCCCCAGGCTAATGACGTAAATGAAAGCCAACTGGAGTCAGGAGTTAGCAAACCTGGAATTCAATCGATGAAACCACATTAAAGGAGTTAGTGACTTTGACTCTTCAAAAAAAACCACATTTTGAGTCACAAGAAACATGTTTCATGATGGGTTACAAAGTAATAGCAAAAAGTTTAGATAATTAACAGTCCACAGTTAGACAAATTGTCTGTAAATGGAGAAGATTAAGTTCCGTGACTTGTAGGGGTATAACTGTTCTGAAGCTGAAATCGCAACACAAATGTGCACAGTCATAACATCCCCAACCTGCTGCCAAACTGTTGCAGACAGTCAAACTGATCTGTCCCGGATGTTCCGGGTGTCTTCCGCACATGAATAATGGCTCCCTGCTGCCTGTAAATTTGATACAATATCCTAGAAATCTGATATTTTCTTTGTTCTTGTGGTGAGATATCTTGCCTTTGTGCTGATGCTTTCGATTAAGAAACATTGGGTCGTTATAGAAGGTATAGCATGAGCTGTCTGTCACAGCAGCAGGGCACTGAAGCATTTGAGGTGTTCAGGGACAGTACGGAGTGTTGGTCGTCCATGTTTTGAAAGCGGTCAGAGCCCAATATTGTTTACTAGTGTTCCAAATTGGAGGTGAAAACCAAGGTATAAATCAAAGCATGGCTCAAAATTTGAGGTTAGAACCACTTTCATTGCTTTTGAAACTTGTTTTTTCCACCTGCTGTTTTATATGAGATCAGGTTTTTTAAATAATGTCTCCATAAGAGGCTTGTTTGTCGTCTTGACTGCTTTTGCTAGAACCTTAGGAGCACTGCCTTTTGGTTTTTTTTTCATACTAGGATGGTATGTGACCTCTTCAAATGTTGGAAAAGGTTTGTTGTGTTTTCTGTCTTTGTCAGCGTAGGTTCTCTGCATATTTTGCAGTCATTATCATTCTGCTCTACAGCTGTTTTGCCACGGTTTCATCATCCTGTGTGGCAGTCGGATTCTCTTCAAGTTTGCTCAGTTTTTCGTTTCCGCCAATATGTGTTTCCTTCTTTTGGCCCCACAAGTATAAATCATGTAGTCTTTCTTTCTCCTAACACCCTAAATAGAGAGATTGTGGAATTTTTTAGAACTAGTGATACTGTACAATTAATACTGAAGGCTGCTTAAGAAAAGTAGCAGCAGTTTTATGTTTTCATGACATATTGTAATTGGTCTAAATTGAAAAGAAAACTTACAACGTACACAGCACATACTGTAGTAATCTGTGCTGCGTAGAGAACTAAGTACAACTTAATCGATTGAGTAAGAAGACGTTTTTGACATTACATTACCTCAGAAAATTATACGGACCTTGAGAAATTTAACCAGAGCATTCAGAACAGACTTCCCTATAATTGTTGAAAATAGCTGGTGTCTCATGATCTAGATTGAGATGTCTCAGCTGCAAAAGTTTTCTTTGTAAATGAGTCACCAGGACTTGGCGGATTTACTGTGTAAAAATGTTATAAGATAAGATACTTTGCCGTCATTGCATATCAAGACAATGAAACTTAGTTGGCTGTTTCTCAGCCTGTTGGTACATGTACACATGGTTGTGAGTCTTCCTGAGCATTCTTCCTGAACAGGGGGTGTGGGTCTCATAACATTAGAGATTTGTTTGTGGATATGGTTCAAGTGGATAAGTTAGGGAGTCATGAACCCACAATCCACTGATCTGCTGCAGGTTTCTACTGTCTGCCACAGTGTAGCTAGAAAACCAGACAGTGCAGAAATATGCCAGACGCTCTCTATCATCCAACAGTAAAAGTTTATCAGCAGTTTTTTTGTGAGCATGTTGAGTCTGTCATATGTGTAAGCAAGCATAAGCTTTCTCCATGTAGCTGACACGTACAAGTACAGTATCGCACAATAGTGAGTGTGTGTCCTGTCTCTAATATACTGAATACTTCTAGCTGTTCAACAAATGCAAATATCAATTTGAGCTTGTTCATGTGGTTCTGCTGTGCACAGTGACGTTTTTAATATAGGGTTCTCCAAAAGATTCTCTTGGATCCATGGTTATTAGATAACACATGTTTATTATGGGATATGATCAACTTGGCTGCTATTGGTAGTACAGCAGCCAAGCTTCAGACCTATGTCCACAAATGTCTTTTCCAGGGGGCACTGGAGGTGCCAGCTAAACAATCATAGTTATAGACACTCCCTGAATTGGTTCTCAACCTCATTCACAAGACAAATTCTGTAATTGCTCACACAGATGCAGTGGCTGACACTTCTATACCAACCACATAGGGTTTTCATTGCAACATATAACCAGCTGTGTGGTGTAATTTTTTAGCGTTTATTGGTTGTGGCAGTCTATCTTCAGGATATTGTGTGTGACAAATTACTTATTCTTTAATTAATGTCAATAAATGCCAAAATATAATTTAGGCTGAAAGTTTATAAAATTGGATGTAAATGCTAGGTGGGAGCTGTAAAAGATTATAGTCTGGGAATAACTGATTTTCTGAAAAGAGGAAGGAATACCCACTCAAAGGCTGCTGGGCTTAAAATTGTCATTAATATAATATTGGTAAAGTCTTGATAGTGAGTCCCTGGAGGGCTTTTCAGAAACTGATGTAAATGTTCTTTTTGATGAAAGGTTTCACTCTTTCATATAAAAGTAAAAATCACATTGTACATATCAACTGAACTGTTTGTTGTTATCAGGATTGTGACACCATTCAGCAAACTGGTGTTTCGCGTGTGGAGCCACCAGACCCTGAAGTCAGACGTGGTGCTAGGCATGGCCATGCTGGATGTCAGCGACACGCTCAAGTCTAACGACATGAAAAGTGAGTGTATGAAACACACAAACACACAGCTGCCCCACATTATTTTTACTTTCTGTACCACACCACAGTATTGGCTGAGTGATCTCCTTCAACACAATATCTGTCTGTATCTGCAGAAAAATGTTTCACTGACATACACATTGTTGTGTTTAAATATGCATGATAATGCATACAATTACACTAATTCAAAAGGTGTGTCTCTATGTGAAATTGAATACTGTATCACTGTTTTTATTAGAGGAGCCTCCAATATTATCTTAAATCACTTCCTGCTAGCAGGAGTAGTAATACACCACCACATTTGTGAAGGAGATTTTTGTTAGCTCCCTTTGGTCAAGTACATTTTAGGCTGTTTATCTTTAGTTTCCTGCTCATAAAGACTTTCAGTCCCCTGCCATTCCTCTTTATTCATGCACTCTGTCCAGAAGCTAATGACAGAGAACTTGTAACGTGTATGAATCACATGTGAAGAGTTGATTGACATACCATTTTACAGCAGGAATATACACACTAATCCTTTGTAACTTGCGAACTGAACTGAACTGAGACTAAACTAAATTAAATGACTTGTAGATTTGATGATGTTTGATGCCCTCGATTATCCCAGTAAGAAAATTCTGAGCAGCAACAGATCTAATGGTGCTGTTTTTGTTCCTCTCATTTAATACGACAATTTATTGTAATTTAAGCTGTAATGTTTCTCTAACTTGTGCCAAGTAAAAGACTACTGGTATTGTTGTCTGATGATATTGAACATTTCCAGTATTTTCCCTTTTCAGAGGATAATGATTGGAAAAAAATGCCCTGATGAACAACAGTAGTCAGATTATTTTAGTTGTTGTTGTCTTTAGTGATCATCTTGTATTTTTCTCATCTCCTTGTAGTCTCTGAGGTAGTGCAGACCTTACAGCTGTGTGCAGACAGAGACCAGTCAGATGTGGTGGGAGATTTATGTGTCTGTCTGGATGGCATGACTGTCGACCCCGAGACATTCGCCTCAGCCGAGGCCGATCATCACAGTGAGTCACAGAGGAGCAACAAGCTGAACGGAGTTAAAGCGGTCAATAGTTAATAATACAGTTATTCTAGTTATCTAGTGGTTATTCTACTGCATGGCCTGGTTAAACAATTCCAAAAAACAGTATGTTGTTGAAGACCAAGCAATTGTATTTACTTCAACAGGGTTTAAAACAGGTACAGTTACATTAAATGAAAGATTTTTTTTTTGTTTGGATGGTTTTGCTATGTGTGAACAGGACCTTCTTCTTTGTTTCATTTATATAAATTTTTTTCTTGTTATTTAAGGCACATCAAATGGGGAATTACAACCTAATGGGGATCATCCTATAAGGTACAGCACCTATTCCCATCTTGAGTCAAGTCTCATTAGTGTCACGTTTCTAGTTTCTGCTTTTATTCCTGTTTTTTTTTTATATACATACACCCCCTCCTCCTCACAGGCAGAGTCGAGACAGTTCTCCAGCTGTGGATGGTGCAGAGCACAGGTCTTCTCCCAGTGTTCAGAGGTCAGTGAACAGCACAGGGTCTCCCTCAGTGTCATCAGGAGGTTCCAAGCCTCTCCGACCACCCAGGCCCTCCAGACCTCCTCCTCCAACCCCCCGCAGACCCACTTCTTCACCAGGTCAGACATTTATTGTTTCATTCTAGACACTATTCAACTAAATCAGGAGAGAAAGAAATTTATTTTGTTCTTGCATTGACTGTGTACTCTGTCACAATCTAATCAGTGTCTTAAGGCTAGATTGGAAGTTGGCCAACACCTGACAAATTTTGAAGGCATTTTCTGTGTGACAGGTTTGCTTTAATGTGAGCCATATTCTCACAAGGCAACTGGCACAAATTATTAGTCTAGAGTGGATCAGTCATCAAAATGAAACTGAGTAATTAAATTTTTTTCCCTCAGCATCTTCCAGCAACGGCTATGCACCAGCTGATGGCAGTGATGGTCAGTCAGTCTCTGGACCCCCATCAGCCCCAGACTCAAGTCCGTCAGCAGGCTCAGACAGGAACTCCACACCGGCCTCCAGCTCTGGAGCCACAGCAACCAGACAGCCAACGAGCAGCGTCAACAATGTAGTCACTCCCAGGGTCCCTGCCAACACTGGGCCGTTGCCCCCTGGGTTAGCATAGCATTCATTTTGTAATTTTTATTGAACAGCTGGAGGAGTTGAGGTCAAAGGATAATGAAAATGATATTTATTTGTTTATGTAATGTTATTAATGTAAGTTTAGTGTTTAGAAGTATTATGTGATCCCTGTGACAAATGTGAGGGTAGATACATGTTATCTGACTACAACGTAATAAAATTGTGATGTGTTACTGGATAAGATCATTTTATAGTCATTGTAGATGGTACAATGAAATTTTGTTTGACAACTCTGAACAACAGCAGCCACGAAAATACTTATACTACTATATACTACTATACTACAACATAGATAGAACATTGAAGATGTCTATGATGCCTTTACTAAGGCCATTATAATTATTTTTTTTTTTTTTAGAAGGATGGCTCATGTATTCATTGCTGTTTTTAATCTCTATGTGACCTGAATATCTAGAGTGGTGCACCAATAACTTAAAGGTTTATTGTCATTGTTTTACCCAGGTGGGAGCAGAGGGTGGATCAGAACGGCAGGTTATATTTTGTTGATCACGTGGAAAAGAGAACAACGTGGGAACGCCCTGAGCCACTACCTCCTGGGTACAAAGTCCTTCTCATTGGATATTTCTCTTCTCAGATACAGATAGGTGTAGATTATACATTTCTTCAAGTTTTGTAGGATTTTAACCCATTTATAGATCCAAGATCTCGCACCACCTTAAAAGATATGGTGCCTAGATGCTGGTACAGTATGATAGATGTTTTGTTTACTTACATGTTTTTTTCCCCATTTAGCTCTGAAAGTGTTTTGGTTATTCCTGCACATGATCATCATCAGAATGAAATGGTCAAGATGATGAAGAAAGACAGTATTTCATCCAAACAGTAACTGGGTTATAGCTAAACTGAAGAGTTTTGACCAGTAATGGGTTCCTATTTAGTTTGCATCTCGTGCTCTACCGACACTAGCACAAAGGTGAATGTGTACTTGCATGTGACTGATGTTATCATTCTGCAGTTGGTGGTGGTAACAAGCCAGGAAATGCAGCGCTGCACCTAAAGGGCAGGGACGGAAAACTCTAGCTAGCTAGGGTTCAAGTTTCAGTATATTCAAACTTGGCAAACAGCAAATTTGTCAAGAAAACTCTGCGGGTTGCCTTCAACTAATTTAAATGGATTAGTTGGTATGTGATGTAGCTCATTTGATTACAGCCTCTGCTACTGCAGATCACAGCAACATAGGAATCTCACACTGTGTACTGCTGTAATGTGGATCTTACTGTAAGTCTGTAAACAGTGCGTCATTGAAATTTCAGTGTGTCTTTCATATTTCTACAAAGAGCTGATGTACAAATCAGGCAGACTATGCTAATTTCGAAAGTCACATTACTAAGGCCACACTGTCTCATATACAGTTTGCAAAGTTCAAAAGCTGTTTAGTTCCTGTACCTGATTCATTTACCACAATATTATATATTTTTTTTTTACTTTATTCTTCAGCTGTGACACATTTGCTTTTTCAAGCTTTGTTCAACTCCCAGTTTGACCTGATAGGGTAGATTAATGTGGCTCCAGTGGATGTTGCTCATATTTTCAGCCTTCCTGTCCCCCTTAATATTATTAGCTCTTTTTCTGCATCTTTATTGACATGGCTGCATATCCTATAGTTTTATGAAGCTGTATACAAAATGTAGATTTTTTTTTTTTCAGAATCCATCAGTGAGATTGATTAATTGGTTTAAACAGTGCATAACTCACATTGTTCTCTCAATTCATTTGTCTTTAGCTGGGAGCGTCGTGTTGATCAGATGGGGCGGGTCTACTTTGTTGACCACATCTCACGGACAACCACGTGGCAGCGCCCCACGATGGAGACGGTGCGTAACTACGAACAATGGCAGCACCAGCGCAACCAGCTGCAGGGTGCCATGCAACAGTTCAACCAGAGGTTCATAGTGGGGGTGAGACTTCCCGTACACTGTGATAATGTGGTGATGTGGGTGTTAATATACTGGAATATGGTGACTAATATGTTTGCTATATGATCTGTTTTCCTGTTTGTGTGATGAAACAGAAGTGTTTTATTTCCATGAGTTAAAAAAATTCAGTGTTGGAAAACGTTTTTGCTGAAAATGAGTTTTGCAATGTAGAAGTTTTCTCGCACTGCTTATGCTTTAGTACATTTGCTAATATCAGTGCACACTCTAACCCAGTTGCATTTAATAAGGAGATGAAGCTTATAGTTCTTAGGTTTTATATACACTACTCACAAAAAGTTAGGGATATTCGGCTTTCGGGTGAAATTTCAGGATGAACCTAAAATGCACT
>JAUMHL010000028.1:5686081-5705823 GCA_032362345.1 Sandelia bainsii
TATACTCACCACTGTTGTTGGCTTTTGTTTCAATAAATAGTTTGAGATGAGGAAATCACCATTGCATGCTTCTACTTGAATGCCCTACTTTCATGTTATAATATCACTGTAGTGTGAACTTTTTACGTTTTCCATAAATTTCACCCGAAAGCGAAATATCACTAACTTTTTGTGAGTAGTGTGTGTATATATATATATATATATATATATTATCAACTATAGCATTTGCGTAGTCTGCAACAGTATGTTTAGATTCAACACTAATGTTGTCAAATAACTAATTTGCTTAAATATCTTTTAAGTTTAAGAGGTTGATGCTAATGTCTTGATAAACTGAAGTAACTAAATTCATTTGTTTGACCATAAAATCAGAAAAAAACACTATAGTTGTTCTCTAGGTGTCATTTTATTTATGGAAACTCTTGTGATTATCTGCTCTTTAGCTTCAAGACCAGGCTTCAGCCACTCAGAATAAGGAGTTTGATCCTCTTGGTCCTCTGCCAGCAGGATGGGGTAAGATATTTAAAGCTTTTCAATTGAAATATACATGTTTCTGAGACGTCCTTTAACTTGTGAAGGCGTTACTTATCTCTAAAGAATTTACTCAAGTTTGTTTGTTTAAGATTTTTAACTTTTAGTAATTACTTCCAGCACCTGTGTAATTCATAGTTGTAGCTAGATTCCTTTTGGATTAGGCAGCCCGCTAGGCCACTTGTAGGAAAAGAAAACTTTTTGGACCTTGATCTACCTCAGGGAGTGCTTGCTATCAGTAGCATACTACCCACTGCTCCTTTTCTTACAGCCCTGATAATAAATCTCTTGTTTGCCACCTGACTCAGTGCTGAGAGTGTTGAGTGGTTTTCTTTGGTTATGGCCGACATATTTGGTTTATTTTATAAGAACATACAACACAGGAGAAGATACTCGTTTTACATGTGAAGTTGCTGGAAAACAACAAACGTGCCACAGGAACCTCTGAATGTTGTGGAGTTTTTTTGTTTTCCATAGAGACTTAACACATTTAAACTTAATTTATATACTTAAGTGGACCCCGCCTCTCGCCCGATGACAGCTGGGATAGGCTCCAGCACCCCCCGCGACCCTTACGAGGACAAGTGGTTAGGAAAATGGATGGATGTGTTAAGTGGTCCCCATTAATTTCTACTTTTTTATGATTGTACTGGATAAACTGTTTGTTGCTGTGTCTTTCAGAGAAGAGAACAGACAGCAATGGCAGAGTTTATTTTGTTCATCACCCTACGCGGTCAACGCAGTGGGAGGACCCACGAACACAGGGGTTAGTTTGTGTGTATGTGTATCATATGGGTGTTTAAATGCACTATACTTGCATATGACCTTCATTTGTTTGCTGTATTTTTAACTCAACGTGTTCACTGTTTTGTTTTTTTCTTTAGATTGCTGAATGAGAAACCACTTCCAGAAGGCTGGGAGATGAGGTTTACTGTAGATGGAATTCCTTATTTTGTAGACCACAACAGGAGAACCACCACCTACATTGATCCTCGCACTGGAAAATCATCACTGTATGTCCTGCGCCATATTATTTTCCACTTAGTCAAAGAGACCAAGATACTTTTTAGAATCACTTAACTGTATTATTGTGTTACCAACGAGAATGTTTAAAATGAAAAGCCTTTCTTGGCTTTAGAAAAAGGCCTGTAGGCATTTAACCTTTGTAAGAAGAAGCAAACATTTACTCATAGCACCTCTGTGCTTTTTATAAACATAAACATGTTTCTTATTTCTTGACATTCTGAGAAATTAGGAAAGCAGGGCAAAGCAGATTAATCCAGTTTAGGGAAAGTGCATACATAAACAAAAAGTTTTACAACAGTGTATCTGTAAATAACTAAGTTACTTGGAACTTGAGTGAACTAGTAAAGATTATGGATGAGGATAATAAATGTAAAACACATAGTAGTTGATCCACTTGTTATTATTTTATCTTGGACGCATGTTGCCTGTAAATACAATTGTGGCTTTAGTCTTTCCAACATCTCTGCATGTCGTAAATGAATGAGTGACATGTGTTGCCAGCCAGAGAATATTATAGTGCTCATTAAAATGAGCCTGTAAAGCTGGTATTAAGACAAAACATTAGTTACCTGGTACCTGTCTTACCTGGTAGTTCTAGTTCAACATTTTTAGCAAAATGGGTCATTCTCTCACCTTCTATTATTAGAGTTGTGATGCATTATCCTGATCTGACTAATAGGTCACCCAGTCTCTTTGTGCAGTCCTGTCACTCTTACGCATGTAATACCTCAGTTGACTCATGATAATAACATGACTTGAGCGTAGTTAGCTTGGTTTGGTCCCAGTGGTGAAAAAAACAGTTTGGTGAATGGGGATAAGAATGTGACAGTATGAGCCGCCAGGTTAGATTGTACGATTGTGTCCTATTCTTTAGAATTATATCAGTAGTGGGAGAAATCAGTGTCGGTTTGCAAAAATAACAATTTGCTTTAAAATATTAAATCATACTAAGAGTGTCTTTGTTTCTTTTCTCTCACAGTGAAAATGGACCTCAGATCACCTACGTTAGAGATTTCAAAGCCAAAGTACAGTACTTCAGATTCTGGTGCCAGGTACGATTTTTAAAAGTGCACTGTTTGGTTTGCAGGATTGCATATTGTATCATCTGTTGTATCAATTACAAAAAGCAATGTATGCATCATTAGACTGATTTTATCTATACTTTATATAGAAGCAACTATGTCCAATAGTAAAATTAATGAAATTTGTATTTTTATATGTTGGAGACCTACATTCATATGGTACTGGAGGATTACAGCAGAAATTGCCTGATATTGCTCAGTCCAGTTGCATTGTACAGTCTACACACTGTGATAACAATAATGTTTCGAGTTGATTTCATTTCATGCTGAGCCAGGTGCGTGTAATGAAATATTTATGCATAGATGTAGGGTCATATTGTGTCATAAATGCCTGGTGAATCATAGTAGAAACAAAAAGATGCACAGCTGTCAGTGGCACCATCTGGGCCATAGACATGTTTTGAAACTTGCACTTCTTTCAATTGAAAAACCTCAAAATAGAAATAGATTGTGAAGTGAGCAGGGGCGAGATACATTTTGTGGTTATTATTAACGGTCACTCACACACATAGGCTTAGTTGACTTTTGCCTGACACAACATAATTGTGCACACTCTAAATGAGCTTTCATCGTGAGTTAAGATCCATCAGTGAGAAATTCAATAATTTAAGATTCAAGATTCTTTATTTGTCACATGCATAGTTATACAAGTACAACACGCAGTGAAATGCACCCTGAACTGCTTCTTTTGACTGTGCACACGTTATATAATCTTCTACAAAATGTGTGCATTCTTTAATTGGCCATTACATAACAAATTCACTTAAACTAAATTTGTTAAAAGCATTATTATAAAATATTTAACGTTTTCCTAACAGATTTTCTCCTGACTTCACAGTCCTTTTTGTGGGCAGATTAACAGATATCATGTTTAATGCTTTTCATAAATCAACAATATACCAATCATTATAAAACTTGGACAAGTGTTGTCATGTCACAACTAAAAGTAGATTTGACTGCTAACTGCCTCTGGCATTTTCCCCTTTTTTTCCAGCAACTGGCAATGCCTCAACACATCAAGATCACCGTATCCAGAAAAACCCTGTTTGAGGACTCTTTCCAACAGGTAAAGTGACCCATCCTAGCCATTGGAGGTGTAATGATTCTCAAAATCCACAGTTCAGTGCAGACAGCACGAATGACCTGCACTCTGTACTGCCCCTGAACACAGCGCACCAGAGCACCTGCTGACAGACGGCACACGCTACGCTGAACACAATGTTATTTTCTTAACATAGGGCCCACGCACACAGGCAAGATGCATCTCTCAGAGCATAAACAGACCTCTCATGAGGATGTGAAACTATACTGTATGTGATTGTTTAGAGGAGAAAGCCTGCATGCTGCTCTGTGCCTTGTTGGGGTCATTTACGCCACAGATTTGAGATCAGTTTTTGTATTAGCGTCGCCTTACATCTCTCACCTCACACTCCACTCTACCCCTCAGATTGTCTGATCAGCTGCTCCACTTTGTTCCATACTCACAGTCTGAATCCAGAAGTTGTAGGACCCTTTCCTTTGCCACTCCCAGATTGTTGAATAGTTTACCTCTTGAGTGTCAGATCTTCACCATCTGTTGCTACTATTAAATGTTGGCTAAAGACTTATCTTTACACAGTAAAGACAGCTTCACAGCTAACACTCTTGTACTTGTGTAATTTAACTATTTAAACAAGTGTGTCTTTCTTCTTTAACTTATGACCAGTATTTGAATATTGTTTTTGTACAGCACTGTGGTCAACACCAGTTTTTTTTTAAGTGTGCTCTATAAACGATTTAGACTTCACGTGTGACTTCATTGTGCATAAAAGGTGCTCACTGTGAATAGAAGACACGGCAGAAAGATAGCAACAAAGTATATTGGTTGGTTATTGTTTTTCTGTATCTAGGTATTAATGAGAAATAAACACAGCTTTAGTGTCTTCTGTCATGCAGCCAATAATGAAGGCAGGTGTCATTTTGGTGCAGTGATGAACTTGTTTATGAAGGAATATACTACTTTGTGATGTTTGCCAAAACTGACTTTGGCAATTGAGAAAAACTAATATCCTCAATTAAGTTTATGTTGTGTAATACATTATGCCACCAATCTATCAACACCTGTGTCTCTATTTTAGATAATGAGCTTCAATGCTCAAGATCTGCGAAGGAGACTTTGGATCATCTTTCCTGGTGAAGAAGGCCTCGATTATGGAGGTGTCGCCAGGTAAGTCAGAAAATGGCTGAACAGAAACAGTTGTAAATGAGTTTTATCCGTATTGTAGCTTCATTGGTCCAGAAATCATTCCTCTGAATCATTATTTAGCTAGTCAGCTGCATAGTATTGTCCTTTTCTCATTTGTGTTGTCCTCTTCTCCAGGGAGTGGTTCTTCCTCTTGTCTCATGAGGTTTTGAACCCCATGTACTGCCTGTTTGAATATGCTGGTAAAGATAACTACTGTCTCCAGATAAATCCGGCCTCCTACATCAATCCTGACCACCTCAAATATTTCAAGTTTATAGGACGCTTCATTGCCATGGTTAGTCATTTTATTTTGCACTGAATTCACATTAATATAGCAACAAAAATCATTGTAATAGTTTAGTTTCTATTATCCATAGAAACTTGTGAATAAAATGGTATTAAATAATAATATAATGTAATGTTCATATCCTTCAGGCTCTTTTCCATGGCAAGTTTATCGACACTGGTTTCTCGCTGCCATTTTACAAGCGCATCCTAAACAAGCCGTTGGCCCTCAAAGACCTGGAGTCTATAGACCCTGAGTTTTACAACTCCCTCATGTGGATCAAGTGAGTACACAGAGCCATGTGGAAAACTGTTAGAGAGAGGTACTTTTATGGCAAGTAGAACAATAATGACCTTTGTTACTCTGTAGTTAATCATGAAAGGAATTAAAAAGTATTTGTTACAAAGATTATTGTGGTAGATTAGCAGATGCACTGGCTGCTGTAACAGCTGTGCTGTAATTTGTCTGTGCTGCTCTTTAGGGATAATGACATCGAGGAGTGCGGGCTAGAGATGTTCTTCTCTGTTGATAAAGAGATCCTAGGGGAAATCACCACCCACGAGCTGAAACCTGGAGGAGGAGACATCCAAGTCACTGAGGAGAATAAAGAGGAATACATCAGGTGGGTTTCATTACATATGTTGTCATTTTTGCCCAGCCTTTATGAACTGCCAACAGGTTTCTGTGCACCCAGGACACACTGAATGAGGCCAAATGTAACTTTTATGCAGTTGCTGGTTTCCCAGAGAATTATAGGAGCGATCTTTCCATAAAGGGTTTCTTCCGCTAATACTGAGATTTTGTTGCTGTAGCTCATCAAAGTGATTATTAGCCTCTCCCACTTGATTTCACATGCAATAGGTCAGTGTTACTGTAGTTTCAGGTATTTCTTTTGTTTTTGAGTTTTATGAGGTGGACTATATTATGTGTTTTTGTCTCTGCCCCCCTCCACAGGCTGGTAGCAGAGTGGAGACTGTCCAGAGGAGTGGAAGAGCAGACACAGGCTTTCTTTGAAGGCTTCAATGAGGTCCTCCCTCAGCAGTACCTGCAGTACTTTGATGCTAAAGAGCTGGAGGTATGGATGACCTGGGAACTAATTTAAAAGATAATGTTATGTGGTATGAGATGCACAAAAGAGACCTGTCTGACATCTGGATTACACATATTAGGCTGTAAAAAATGTAATTTGTATTGTAGATACTATAACAGCTATTTCATTTTATAAAGTGTTTGTTTTGATATCAATAATCTGTGTCCTTTTACAGGTCATGCTGTGTGGCATGCAGGAGATTGACCTTGGAGACTGGCAAAGAAACACTATCTACAGACACTACGCTCGAAACAGCAAGCAGATTGGCTGGTTCTGGCAGGTCAGTGTATAACAGTGAGGCGATAGGCGATCAAACGATCTTAGTAATTATTAATAATTTCCACTGTGATAAACTGATAAGGAATTTCTGATAAATGTCTATCTTTTGCATTTTGGTCAACTTTTATCTGCACAATTTCCCTATTATTTGGGAAAAGCAACACATCCTTTCTATAGAAATAGGGACACAGTGAGTACAAGGCATAATTTAGACCTATTTTAAGATTAACTACTTTATGCAGAATGCAGGGAAAACAGTAGACGAGCAGCTTTATGCTTTGCTACTACAGACATGTTATGTAGTTGTCTTTCATGAGCCTAATAAGCTGAAATCTTGTGGAGAGTGTTGTGGAGAGTATCAAATTGTTTTTATAGGATTCAATGCCAAACTCAATGTACCTCTTGAAATTCAAACCAAAAAAGAGTTTTTGACGTCTGACAAACATTTTGACTTTATACAGTATTGTATCATGTTTATTGTACTATATATTAAAATGTGTGATGAAGCAGCTTCATACAGAGATGCTCAAAATTATACTTGTGTGTACTTATGTTGTTTGGATGTTGGATGTTTAATTTTTTTTTTTTTTTTATTGCTAAATATGTATTAGATAAATGTGAAAAAATCTTTCCCCACTCATACTCCTTTAGTTAGAATGTGTTAGTGCTGTTTTTCTTACTCGTTGATTTAATGCTTTGTATAATCTGTACCCTGGTGACATTTAAGTGTTTTAAACAGCTTGCCTGTTTTGCCTTTAGTTCGTAAAGGAGATGGACAATGAGAAGAGGATGAGGCTGCTGCAGTTTGTCACCGGCACCTGTCGCCTGCCTGTAGGAGGCTTCGCTGACCTTATGGGTAATAATTACTGTAATATAAGTTGGCATTCAATGCAGATGAAACGTACATCAGTGTCTGGATAATGTTCCAAACCTTATTCAGGCTGTTTTATCTTTTTACTTTGTTTTGTATTCTTATTTGAGATGTGTGTATTGTTTAATTTTAACATTTTAATATTCTTCATTTGCCTCTGTTTATGGGCTACTTGTAGTAGTGTATTTCTACTCATCTATATGGCTTAGATGAAACCATTTAAAGTCCTAAGCAAGTTCAGTACTAATAACATTTTATAGGCATCAGCCCAGTCTGATTATACATGTCCCACTTTCAGATAAATATCATAATTGACCATGGTATGTTAAATTAATCAGTCATTCTGGTTCCTACTGACCTGTGGTTCACTTTGCAGGAAGCAATGGTCCACAGAAGTTCTGTATTGAGAAGGTGGGAAAAGAAAACTGGCTTCCCAGAAGTCACACATGGTGAGTTCACGCAAACTAGGACCTATTAGTCACATAGTGTGGATCAAAGCCTTGAAGTTGATGTTGTTGGTTAACTATCTAAGCTGTTTGTCAAAGATATTATAGGAAACTGTAGCGCTGATTCAGTTTAGTTTATTGTGATTAGTTTTTATGAGTATTTACAAGAAACCCCAACCAGATCTGTAGGTGTAGTTCTTTAAGGGTCAAGTCCACATCTCGTTTGATGCTCATATCCAGCTGTTTTTAAAAAAGGTGTCAAGCTGAAATCTATTTCGTCATGTTCCTTTTGCAGCTTCAACAGACTGGACTTACCGCCCTACAAGAGCTACGAGCAGCTAAAGGAGAAGCTGATGTTTGCCATCGAGGAGACAGAAGGCTTTGGTCAGGAGTGAGAGAAGACTAGGAGATATTTAATAGCGAGTGTCTGAGGGAATAAAGGTCACCAGTGTTCAAATCAGGGAGCCTCTCCAGAAAAGGGGAGGTATTTTGAGTGTTTGTGCTCATGCATGCATGCACCTGTATGATAAATAACACTGGTGTGTTGCCCAGACTGCATGTTGTTGCAAAGGAGCTGAGATTTGGGAACTGGTGTCTACCATGCACAGTCATGCCCACAGCAGCCCTCCCAACGCCTGATTGGTATGTGACAATTTTGTATTCTTTTAAACCAAAACACAGAAGCTGTTCCTGTCTCTCAGAATGTGTTCCGAATTATGCACGGGATCCTGAAAACTCACCTTCAGTGACATCCGTTTGCATCTGCAGTAGTTTTTTTCCTCTCCACACTTATGACCATGTAAGAGTAGGCAACTGGTGACCTTAGGGTTACAGTCATAACCTCATAACCAGGAATGTTACAGCATTAGCCCTCAAAGAGCATCAGTTAAAGCAACAATTTTTCATGAAAAATTGAGAGGGTGCATTTGTTTTAATGCAGGGATATGTTTCAACAAACAGCAATCTTTGTTGCTTTAAGATTGTTTTGTTTTTTTTAGCATTAGATTGAGTTTGACCTTTTTTAAGCATCATCTACATCATTTCCCATCACACTTTTACATCTCTTAAACTTTTTTTCTGCATCTCATGACTAAAGTGGAACTTAAATGAACACATGACCATATAAGAGGATAGTTTGAGTGCTCTGAAATAATGCTTAAATAACAAACAATCTTGATGTTTCAAAGAGCACTGGGGAAACCTGTGTAATCTTAAGTAATGAGAGAACCAGCTGTGTTCCTGATTCTATAGTATTTGATTTGTTAACCACTTAAAGATTGTGAAACGTGTTGTAATCTCCATTATTTATATTGGTGGAAAATGTGGAAGACTTCAGCAGAAGCTAAGATGACCCTAGTTTTATAGGGCCTTAGATTGTACTGGGAATATTCTGGGAGAATCTTATAAGTTATTCAACTAAATGTTATCTTTAGACGCCTTCTTTATTTTGATTTTGTAGGATGGTCTTATTGAAAACATGATCCTGAAGAAATCCAATGGGGATGAAGCAAGTATTTTAAGGTGGCATTCAGTGTATTCAGTACTCAAGATGTAATAAAGTCAGAACTCTTAAAAACACAAGTGAAAACACCAAATACAAGTGAAACCAAATCATAATGTTGAATGCATACTTCAAAATCTTCAAATGCACTTCATGTAGCTATTCATATACGTAGCATTTGAAGTTGAAGGGCAGAGTTAGTACCTTAGTAACTCCCAAAAGCGAATCACAAAAATTAGTGCAGCATTTAAAACCTTTGTCTTCCAGTCTACTTTTTACCTCTGAGTATTTTCACTTCATATTAGAATTCTCATCTTATTATCACACAGTGAAATAATCAGTGTGTTCATGCATTCGTTTTGGAAGATGTGGTAAAGATAAAGATTCTTCCTGTGGTGTTTATTATGAATCTTTAGATCAGCTCATTTTGGCAGATCACTATTGATTGATTACAGACGTCTGTGCACAAGGAAGCCTTCAAATGTTTTACCAGTGTCAAATCCATATATATTCTAATTAAATAATTACATTAAATATTTGTTTGGTTTGATTTGGCTGATGGTATCTGATCAACAGTTAAAGATGATTAATCTCATTTATCTGTATGAAATAAAGTCACCAGGGGGCATGGTAGCTCATTTGAACTGTTCTAAATTAGTAAGTAATCACACTGAAAAGACAGGTTTGGTTACTGATGAACATTGGATTCTGGTGTTGTTTGTCTGACAAAGCACAGCACTTTTCTGACAAATTCCTCCATTTTATTTTCTTGCTGCATGTGGGAGCATCTAATCTGCGTTATTAACTCAAGGCTCTTTGTTTCCACATGCGTGGTAAGGTGTTAACTTTCAGCAAACATGACAACTTAGACAGCTGTGACAAAGTCAGTGTAAAATAACAAATGTATCATGATGAAAAGTTGCCTATTTACATTTGTACCTCAGATTGTTACCCATAATTCAGTGTGTTTGTTTTAAACTTGTTCTGGGTCAATCATAATAAAATCCCAGGTACATAGTAGATAAGCAAATATGTAAATATCATAATTCACTAGTCTTCTTATTTTCTTTAGACTCCTCCATGTAACTAAACTCAATTAAACCACTGTCACTTTCCTGTATATGAAAAGGTTGTAAATGGTGTCAATAACTAATTTTCTTTTGTAAAAGAAAGGTTTTAATAAGAGGTTTATGGTAATGCTATATTTTCTTTTTCCTGTTTAATTTCAGATGTACATGAAAGATGTGTAATATAGAAATTGTCACCTTAATAAATTAAATCAAAACTATGTGTGTTTGTGCTTTTGGGTGAACAAATCAAGTATCAGTGTAAATTACATTGTGTATTTTATAGTTTCAGTTCCTGCAGATTACTGATCTATTGATAGTTTTAATTCTACTAAAGCACTTTTATTTTACACATGAACATGTAATGCCACTGTTTGTGTAGTAAACAAAATGTTTTAATCATCTAACATGGTAATTGATCCTTAAATTTTGATGACAAACCATTTTAGAGCTCAGAATGTGAGGCTTGATGTGGAAAAATACAGAATCTACTGTCCAATATCAGGCCAAGTTTAATTCAGAACAGGGAGTGTTAATTATGCTAGCATGGTATAAAAACTGCTCATAGCTCTAGCTACTTGATTCAATTTAAAAATCCTTATGTGCTAGTTAAATACCAACCACAATGTTCCCCCTATTGATTTATTTATTGTTGAAAATGATCCAGTCTTACTTGTATGACGTTTTAGGTCAACTGTTTTTCTCAGTCATCCCAAAACATTACATTTCTATGGATTTACTCTTTTTTGGTGTGTTTAGTGTTGTCGTATTGCATGATCCACTTCCTGCCCTGGTCCAAATCACAATACTACCACCATGTGCAATGCAGCATTTTCAAACGTAACGCTTTTTGACTTATCTGTCCAACAGCCTTCTGGTTTATCCACATGACCTTGAGCAAACTGTAGGGCAGCAATGTTCTTTTTGGAGAGTAGTGGCTTCCTCCCTGAAACTTGGCCATGAACGCTATTGTCGTTCAATGTTCTCCTGATGGTGGACTCTTGCATTAGCCGCGACAACAGAGGCCTTCAGTTTCGTAAATGTTCTAGTGGGGTTCCCTGTTACCTCATGGACTATTACACACCTGCTCTGGGTGTAATAGTTATAGGTCAACCATTCCTGGGGAG
Organism: Sandelia bainsii; assembly: GCA_032362345.1. NCBI lineage: Eukaryota > Metazoa > Chordata > Actinopteri > Anabantiformes > Anabantidae > Sandelia > Sandelia bainsii. The sequence continues at coordinate 5,697,612 of JAUMHL010000028.1, forward strand.
GTTAACAATAGTGTTGAATGTTCTCTATTTGTATGCAATCTGCATGAGTCGACTGGTGGAGTCCAGAGTGCAGAAATTCTTTTTTCAGCCTTTCCAGCCTGGAGAACATCATCAACTCTTCTGTCTGAAGAAATCTATTTTGTTCCATTCCTTAACACACCTCTACAAATCTGTTTTGTCAAGATCAAACTTTATTTGATATTTTAAATGAACCACTGTGGTTTAATTTGCACTGAAGAGCATGGAAACTGTGTACTGGTTATCTCTGTGATACTGTACAGTAGATCTACCAGATAACATATCCCAATAATATTTTTTATCTACAGTAAAATGAGTGCATATAATTTAATCGTTTTAATTTAAAACAAATAATAAAAACATTTCCCAGACTCTGATTGTTTTTTCTTTTACATAATATATAACTGAGTGTTTGTCCATCTTCAGGAAATGTTAGTACAAAGATGATACTTAAAACTACAAACATGGCTGCTGCAAACAGTTTTGATCATAGTTCTGAATCTGCTCCAGTGCTTCACTGCCATGTTCTACTCCACCATCCTCCTCCTCATCTTCTCTTTCCACCTGCCCTTCAACGGTGGCGACAGACATTGCAACCTGAGACCCCTCATCAGTCCTCCTTTCCTCTCCCTCCTCCTCCTCTTCCTCCTCCTCATGTGTTTCCACTTGCTCGTGGCTACAATTTGAACTGTTGTCCTCCTCTCTGTCACCTCCCCCAGTCCCTGGCCTTTTCACTTGTCTCATGAACCGGCTTCTTCTCCCATCATCCTCTCCATCCTTCTCCTCTGCCAGTAGCACTCCTACACTGTTGTCTCCTTCTGCCTCTCCACGCCTTCCTTCAGTTCCTGTCCTGTTTCCTGCTGCAGGGCACTTGTGATCTCTATAATAGCTCTGTCTGGTGAATCCCTTGTTGCAGGTGGAGCATCTGAACCGATAGTTATCTGTGTGGGACTGCTGATGCTCAAGCATGTGAGCCCTGCGGCTGAACGCCTTCTGACAAAATAAACACTTGTAGGGTTTAATACCTGGAGGTAAGAGAAGTGAATAAGAATCAGTGTAATTATGCAATTGCAAACTGGATAAATACAATTAATTCTTTATGAGCTGCTCTGAAAGTAGAAAGTAACTATTACACTTCAGTCTCAGGTACAGTACAGTATGTCTGGGGAAGCAATACTTCCACATCTGGGTCACCACAAACAACTAACTTGGTTGAGATGTTCACTTACTTTTAGTACTTACTGTTTAGTTTTTAGATGCTGTGATAACATAAGTGTATTTTATTTTATAACTTATCAGAACATCACTTAACTATTATGCCAACTTTGCTAAAATAAAAATTATTGCTGGTATTATTTACTCACCAGAATGCGACAGAATGTGGGCTTTAAGTTTGTCTGGTCTGTTGAATTCTTTAGTGCAGCCTACATGGGTCCTAGTGAGAAAACAGAACAATCACCATCAAATAAAGTGAAACAATGAAGCAAAGAAAGAAAGGATAGAATCATAAGAATGAATAAGAAGAAAAAATGAGGGACGGAGATGCGTGTGTGAGAAGGAAAATGAAGAACAAGCTTTTCTACTGAGGAACCTCACCTGAATGGGCATTTGTATTTCTTGAAAGGTTCATGAATGAGCATGTGTCGCTTCACTTTGTCCTTCCTGTTGAACGTCGCCTCACAAAGGGAGCATTTGTATGGCTTTTCACCTGGGAAATTGAATCCACTTCAAACTCAGATCTTTACTTTGATTCATCACTTTACAGTTGTCTTTTAGATTACATGATATAGAAATTGTAGACTGCTTTGTGAAAGTCTTTCAGACCTGAGTGAATGCGTGTGTGCAGTTTGAGGTAGTGCTCTGTCTTGAAGGCCTTCTTGCAGATCTGACATTTAAACCTCCCTCCAACACCATGAGTGGGGAGGTGGCGCCTGAAATACCTTTCACACGGGAAAACCTGATGGCAAGAAAGAGAACAGATCAGACACCTCACAGAAGATCTCAAAATGTGACAAAAAAAAAAGAAAAGCCATGGACTTCTCAAACCTCAAAAGTGATATACACATTTAAAAGCAAGGATATTAAGCATGGGAGCTTTAAGGGTACTATAACTACTTTATTTCAAGTTGTATAATTTGTGTGTATTCAGATCTGCGTTGTCTGTACCTTCTGACAGTGTGGGCAGGGGAAGCTGTGTGAAGCTGTCAGTAGATGCTGTTCCAGTGCTTCCTGGGTAGAATATCTGCTTTGACATTTCACACACCTGAAGGAAAATGCAGAAAAAAAATAATTGAGCAGAAATAAAGACGAGGTACCAAGTACGAGAGGAAGTAAACTAAGACACATGGGTAAAAAGAGACAGATGTTGACAGACACCGATGTTTTCTCACGAGAAAAGCAAAAATGTAAAATAAGCTGAATAAAAACTATTGCTTAAACAGATGTTCAGATTTTTGACATTTGTGTCTGTGACTGCAATGAATAATATATTGTTGAAATAAGGTTGATGTTACCTTATATATTTTTAGAAATCAATGTCCAAGGATGAGTGTTTGAGCTTACCTGTAGACAGTGGTTTCCTTGCGTGTGTTCTGCTGAGGACAGAAACAGTGGGAGTACTGGTGGACTCCCAGTTCAAACAGCGATGGGAACACCTTGCTGCAGAGGTGGCAGCGGTAGGTCAGCTGCTCTTGGTGTGTCCTGATGTGCTCCAAAAACTGATCCAACTTCTGGAAGGTCTGGGAGCACGACTTCAACACACACTTATAAACCTACAGAGAAGCACATAAGCAGTTTTATTTTATTAAATCCAAAGCATTTATGATTTACTTCCTGCCCACTGTTTTGTAGTATACACTATACCCTACCAAGTATTTTTATAATAAATAATAATAATTGATATTATATTAATCCCCATGGTGAAATCTGTGTGGACAGACAGCTACATTTTAGGGTTTACACAAAGGTTAACACACCCCATATGTTCCTTCCTTTGTACTCACCTGCTCCGCTTTATGCTGGGTAAGGTGGGACTTGAGCTGGAAGTACGTCTTGAACTTGCTGGCGCAGAACTGGCACTGGTAGGAGCTGTCTATCACAACGATCTGTTTGGTCTGAGCTTGGCACTGATGGCTCTGGCTGGACTGCACCTGCGTCTGCGCCTGAGGACACCCGTTTTGCACGGCTTCCCCTTGGCTGCCCTCTGGATCAGCCCGAGCCTCCGTCACACTCTCCTCCAAATCCCCTGGAGCCTCTGTAATCAAGAATTGTATTTTACTGATTATAAATCTGATCTGCATCAATAACTGTTATTACTTTTACAATTAAAATCAGCATTTTCAAGTACAACTAACCTACAGCTTACTAAAATACAGGTAAAGTAGCAATGAAGGTAGCACTTACTACAGACTATTGTAGTGTTTATTAGTCTATATTATTTATATTGCTGTTGGTACACATGATACACATTCATTTACATATCCTGCAGGAATAACTGCATTTGTCAGTGTCAATGGTGTACAATTTATAACAGACATTACCTGTTTGAGCTGCCTCTTCTTCTGCCTGTGTTTCACTGGTCTGCTGCTGTGGCCCTTCCTCTTCTTGTTCACCTTGCTGCTGTTGTTGCTCCCCTCCACCCTCCTCCTCATTAGATATCAGTGGCACCACCTTTACTGTGATTGGTAATCTGGACACTGTGCTAGCCACACCCATAGGCCATACCTTTAAGGTAAAGACAGTTACCGTGTTGGCATTATACTGCATTCACGTCACATGAAGTGATCAAAGGAATCACGGTTCATGGTTTAACGCAACAAAGCTAGTCAATCACAATGTTAATTAAGTCTATTTTTAATTAATTCACAGCACTAAACTGCAGATATTATTCAGAACTAGAAGACTTGCTTAAAGAAACTGTAGCCAGTTGTGTGAACCTTGTGTGTCTGCATGTGTTTCTTCACATTGGACTTTTGGGCAAAAGCGCGGCCACAGACGATGCACTGAAATGGTTTCTCTCCTGTGTGGCTGTAAAAGGCAAACAGATTTAAGTCACAACTGCAAAGAAACTGAGTCACTTTCTTCTGGGTAGACATCTGTTTTGAGATGGGCACAGTCTACTGTGCCACCTGAAAACTCACCTTCTAATGTGCTGCTGAAGATCAAAGTTTTTTGAGAAGGTCTTGTCACAGAAGTTACACTTCAGCTTTGAACCTTTTCTCTTCAGTTGCTCTGCTGGTGAGTGAAATTTAGCAAAAGAACATTATTCACACACTCATCATCATCATCATCATACATTTCAAATCCATGTTCATTATGTAATAATGTGCAACTTCATTTATTCACAACTGTACCCTGTAAGTGTTCAAACTGATCAATACTCATTTGTCAATCCATCAATAATAGAATTTCTTTAATGAGGGTGTTGTCAATTAATATGGAACTGGTAAAACATGACTTTAAGCAACAGTACAAAATATCACCTATGAACAATACTGGGTCCAAAACATTGTGTAATTAGCATATTTACTTTGTTTGTACTGGATATAATAGTGCATCTATGTAGCGGATATCTTTTTCTTTGCAGACCTGTTGCTCCGTCAGGGCTTTTTTTGCTGCTCCTGGGTCGTTTGGGAATGATAACCTTTTCAAATTCCCCCAACTCTGTTAGGTTGGCTGTGATGCTGCAGGTCTTTGTCTTTGTGCCCTGCTTACCAGGGCTGTAGACGGGAGGGGTGGTGAATGACTGGCTCTCCACACACTGACTGGGCACCTGAAGGAGACACACTGGCTCAGTGCTTTGTCACAGACTAGTTTTCAGTTTGAGTCTACTGTGCATTTAACTTATCAGGCTGTTTAGTACTTTTAAAATACAAAAATTGGGGGTTTATTTAATATTTTTACTTTAGGCATTATGACAGTTTAACAGTTTTTTCTTCTGTGCTTCATAAACCAAAAAACTGAAATAAACTGTGCACAACATATTTAATATGGAGATAAACCTTACTTACTTGTACAGAATGGAAAGGCTGCAGACCCAGGGTGTGGATTTCTGCACCACCACCTCCGGCCATATGGGGCAGTGTGCTATACACCTGGACCACTGAGTTGCTGTGACTCGCTGGGACTTGTGAAGAGAGAGGCTGCTGGGTGGGCTGTCCAGCTGGCAGTGGGTGGGCTGGTGTCTGGCTGGCAGACAGGGAGTGGGAGGACTGCTGCTGCTGCTGCTGCTGCTGTTGATGATGATGATGATGGTGGTGGTGGTGATGGTGCTGAAGATAGGATACACCAGCTGTGTGCATACTCAGGTTACTCTGCGATACAAAAAAGCCAGCACATTGATAATATTGCATGGTGATTTTGGTGACAAGTACAATACACTGTATATTACACTTTTGCTTGCCTAACAACTATGTGAGGGTAACGACACAATGTGATAAGAGGCAAAGATCTGCCATGTAATCTTGCCCCCAACTGTTTTACCTGTATAGGTGTCTGCATGGTGGCCATGGGCTGGTCAATGGAAGTGAAGGCTGAGATAGCCGACATGAGAACATCATCGCTGACCAGCACGTTGCCTTGAACCAAAGTGTGTGTCAGAGGGGAGGGAGGGACTGTAATATAGGTGGATACCTGATGGACGAGCAGGAAGTTATTCACAGACGTAATGTAGAAGTTTGTATTTGCTGTCTTCTTAATTCAAAAACAAGTCAGTCAGTCTCCCACATAAAAAAAATTAACTCTCTATCCTCACCTGTCTGTTGGTAGGAATCTGTGGTCCAGAGCTGATTGACGGTACAGGTGTGTAGGCACTGGTGGAGGCCAAAGACACTGTGGACAGGGAGGGGGCGCTAGACTGGCACTGCTCCCTCTTGTGTGTCATGAAGGCTGGCAGAGAATTGAATTGTTTCTTACACTTCCCACACAAGAACACATCCTCATCGTCTGTGAGATGGACAGACACAGAAGTCTAAGCCAAATGCAGTAATAAACAACGAGACAGAATAACATTTCTACACCACCACTTTCATACAAATAAATGTGAACTTTGACATTACTATAGTCGCACAATATATGGTATTGCCAGTATTGACATACAGGATGTGATGTGATAAAGCACTTTACATTTCAAGCAGCAGCAAAATGGTTTGTTTGGAATGAAAAACAGGCTCATCGTCATGAGCAGCAAAAGCATCTATAGCTGCAGAGAACAGAGAAATGCAGTGCAGAAATAACCCTACTTTTAACAGGAATAGAAATAACTCAGACAAGGTTCATGAGTACAGGCCTTTCCACCTGTGCACGGTTGTCCAAAGCCTGGCACTTCAAGGGGGGATTGCATCTCCATACACATTCTGAGTCATTCTCTACACTTTCCTAGGAACAAGTTGCCTTGTGAGGTGCTGCCAGGACCCAGTTTTCACAGCAACACAGCACCCATGGTCGCAGGGAGACACAAACAGTTGAACCACAATAGTACACAAGCACAGGCTGCAATGTCATGAAGATGGGCTACAAGCTAAGTAAATTCTGCTCGTGAACAAGCGCTATGAGGGAGATTGTATAGTGTACACACACACCAATAATGATCCAAACATAAGCAAACAAAGCAGAGGTGCTACTTCACCACACAAAATTACATACATTTAGATAGATAGATAATAATAAAATAATCTAATTAAGAGCATAATAAAAACACAGTGCAAGTTAAATAGTGCAGTACACAGTGCAGTAAAAATTACAGTATAACAGTACAGAACAGTACAGTGTGGGGTGTTAACATTAACGTTTCCCCCCCCCGGGTGGAATTGAAGAGTCGCATAGTGTGGGGGAGGAATGATCTCCTCAGTCTATCAGTGGAGCAGGACAGTGACAGCAGCCTGTCGCTAAAGCGGCTCCTCTGTCTGGAGATGATGCTGTGCAGTGGATGCAGTGGATTCTCCATGACTGACAGGAGCCTGCTCAGTGCCCGTCGCTCTGCCACAGATGTCAGGCTGTCCAGCTCCGTGCCCACCATAGAGCCAGCCTTCCTCACTAGTTTGTCCAGACGTGAGGGGTCCCTCTTCTTTATGCTGCCTCCCCAGCACACCACTGCGTAGAAGAGGGCGCTTGCCACAACCGTCTGATAGAACATCTGCTGCATCTTTTTGCAGATGTTGAAGGACGCCAGCCTTCTGAGGAAGTATAGTCGGCTCTGTCCTCTCTTGCACAGAGCATCCATGTTGGCAGTCCAGTCCAATTTGTCATCCAGCTGCACTCCCAGGTATCTGTAAGTCTTTACCATCTGCACACAGTCACCTCTGATTATCACAGGCTCCGGGAGAGGCCTGGGCCTCCTGAAGTCTACCACCAGCTCTTTGGGTTTGCTGGTGTTCAGGTGCAGGTGGTTTAATGAGTGTGGCTAATATTTAGTTCAATATTTAATCACTAAATCTTCAGTCTCTCAGAGGCTGTCAAATTTTATATAAAAAAGCTATTCAAATGCCTTTTGTCACATTTTGTTCTCCGGAAGTAAAACAACAGAATAAGTGGACGTGACATTATACATTAACATTATATTTTTTCCTTGAACTGATACTGTGCTAAAAGCCCTTTACACACCAGTTTCAAATACCACATGGCTTTTCTATTATGTGGTTTTTCATAAAACAAGAATACTCCTTTAACTGCAGGTTTTTTATTCTTCTGTTTGTTTTCTAATCACATTCTCAGCATTTGCTGTACATACCCATGGACTGGATATTAGGCGTTCCAGAGACGTTCTGGTTGTTCGGATCTGGAACTCCACCCTGGCCATCCAGCAGAGACTGGACTGCCAATACTGTCTGGTTATCCATGCCTGAATAGGAACACGAAGAAGAAACTGTGTCAGCTGTAGTAACAGGCTGCAACACTCCTCAAAACAAAAAGGATCTTTGCACTTATAACCCCACATTTAAAAAGAAAAAAATGTGCATGCTGCAAGACTTGCAGCTTTATTCAAGATTCAATTCAAGATTCAAAAAACTTTATTCATCCCAGAGGGAAACTATTTTGGCATGTTACAGCAGCTCTTCAAACAGAAAGAAAGAAAGAACCATAACCAGAAAAGATTACCACCAACACAAACACTAAATACACAATTTACAGAACAAAAATAGGTAATAAAAATAATAAAAATGAATCAAAACTAGGTAATTTCCGGTCATAATCAGTC
>JAUMHL010000028.1:5705923-5743264 GCA_032362345.1 Sandelia bainsii
TTAGTGTCTGTCACCTTCAGGCTGCTGCCCCAGCAAACCACAGCAAAGAAAATGACACTGGACACCACAGACTCATAAAACATCCGCAGCAGTGCTGCAGACGTTAAAGGACCTGAGCCTCCTCAGAAAATACAGTCGACATATATAGGCTTATCTCACCTTTACTTACTCTATATTAATCTTAAAATGCATTTGCAGAAAATTGTACACTAATAATACAATTATAATAATAATAATGAATATAGCTCAGCTGGCTAAGGTCGCTATAGGCCCACTACAAATCAACATAGGCACATTATTACTCCTATTAGGTATATTACAGTGTGTTCGCAACAAAAGGAGGAGGCCCAAAACATGTCTAACATGGCAAGACATGCCTTACCACAATAATATGAGAAGAACTGAGAGTCAGAATCTGTCCATAAGGTCTAAATAATCAACCAGTTTGTTTGTTTACAGTCGCTTGTATGGGATTTTTTGATTGTTGTAACAAAAAATACGCACTTACACAGTTTTATAGTATGATTTCGGTACACAGAAATGGACCCAATAAACTGATATTGTTCAAAATACACATCCACGTTTAATTCCAGTTGTACTAACGTGGTTATTAACAATTTTTTCCTACCTTCAAGGACTTCAAATATTGCCTGCGCCATCTTGTAGCTCTACTGTTGCGTGATAGGCACTCGATTAGCAAGGGCTGCCTGTTAAGGTACGCTCCACTGAAGTGTTCGAAAAAGACAATAAAACACAAAAAGCGAAAAGTCGATGCAAATATTTGCGTATTTAATGTTCACTTAACATTGACGTAGCAGATAAAATGTGTCGGCTGGAGGTACAGCCTGTATGTTTATTTAAAGCCTTGCAACTACTGAGATTGTCGTTCCTCCAGATAAGTTTCCCACTTGAAGCACAAATAAACCTTGAACATTTCGAATACAGCTATATCACTCTCACTACTTTAATAGGGAAGAACGTGCGTTATCTCAAATGTAATTCTTCTTATGTTAAGTACAAATAAGATAAAAATGTCATTTAGTTTTGTCTTTTCCGTGGAACTTCAATGCACCTTCAGATCGAGGTATCTGGGCTCGGTAAGATGATTGACAGCCGTTAAAGCCAATCAGAGGGCGTCAGTTAAGAACTGCGGAAAGTGCTGCTTTTCGACCAATGGGAACCATCGGTTTGAGGCACGTGTCGGTTTCGCGGCAAAAAAGATTTCGCGCGAAAACCGTCCGAGCCTTGTTTAGATGTAGATCAGCTGGGACAATAACAACAATTACAGCCGATAACGGGGTCGGGACGGCGCTTTTATAAACGGACTGCGGTCGATGTGACCAACCAAATAACCAGAGGTTGTTTTAAAGGATGCGTGTTTATTTTACCGCTTTATTTCCTCATGTTTCCAGTTTTCTCGGACTGCTTCCTGCGTGCCCCAACAAAACGAGGGGGTTGAAGAACTACGGCTAATAACTTAGCTAGCATGCTAACCTGCCCAATATTTTCATATTCAGCGACATTTATGTGTTATCCACAGAAGTAACTGTTGGTTTCATATGTGTACTGTTAAATATGCTTTTGAGTTGTTGTGATACCTTTTGCATAGTAGATATTTTATTTCGATAGCTTACTCCTGGAAGCTGCTGTAAAGTTTTAATAGCCTTTTAAACTAAGCCCCTTTTTAGGCATAAGGAGAACTAATATTGTTTTATAGGTGTAGACAGCTATTTTGACGGCTGCACGGGGTTGTTTGTTAACTTGTGTCGGTCTTTGTTGTCAGGACATAAGCTAACTCGTTAGCAGTGTCTGGAGCTGTGTTCAGGACAGTGTGGCCAGGCCTCGAGGCTGTACTGTACCAACAGGAGAGATGAAAACAAAAGATTAGCTTGCTCCTCTGCTAGCTCGCTAACCTTAAGCGTTAATTACTGCCGCGGCCAGTTTAGGACTCTTTCTTTGTTAAGATATCGGCGGCTGAGCCTCAGGTCGCAGAGTTGCTATGCATTTAGCAGTGTTATTTTATTTGCCAAATTTCCTGTTTGGTACAACATCCTGCGTAGCTGTTTTACCATAATTCTAAGATTGATTTAGCACGTCGCTTGCATGTTATCATATATATATATGTGTATATATATTGCTTTAATATATGCCTGGTAGCTTGTTTGTAAAGTATAAGCTAAACAATAGGGGAAAATAAATATTTTTAAGACATGTTGGAGCTGCCTGTAAACCTCTGCAAGCAAACTTTAAAACAGTTTTACCATTGTTTGAGTATAGTAAATGCAAGTAGTTGTTGAGACTCCAACTACAGCATCTTTGTGGGTGTTAAGGGGTCACAAACTAAGTCCAGTGAAGGGGTACACAGTGATACACTGAAATGTCAGAGACTCTGATAACAGGGCAGACATCCGAGGATCTGTTAGCCGACTTTGAGACGTTGCTGAACTCTGGGAGTATTGATCTAGGCGAGGACCACCAGATAGTGATCATCACCAGCCCCACCAATGAAGGACCCCACCCAGCTGCCGCCCCCACCAGCACGGGGGAAGTCCTGCTGTTTGTCACACCACAGGGCCCAGATGATGTGGGCATCCAGGACAAGAGACGACCGGCTCTGGGAAGACCTCCGGTGAGGAGAGGGGGGGGGGTGGTGTTGTGGGAAGAACGGGGTGAGATAGAGTTGCGAGAAAGTGAAAGAGCAGAAGGGAAGTGGTTAGCTGAGGAGTTGTCCTTTAACATATGAAAGTTTACACAGTTGTGTTTGTTTCTGCATAACAAAGCTGTTTCAGTCCAGCTACCTGTTGCTTTCAGACATTTTGCTTTTCTTTTCATTGCGCATTTCTTTTCTTTTCTTTGTGTTTCGTTCTCACTTTTCCTTAATGTATAATTAGAACTTAATTGTAATAATAATAATAATAATACTTTCTGCAATTATTTTGTGTTCTTCAGGTAAAGAGGAAGTTGGACCTCGATAGTGACCATCAGTATGTCAGCACCACTCGACTGTCCACAGGCCAAGCACCACCCTCCACACCAGCTCCTCCCAGGGGTACACTCACAGTCGCACCAAATTTTCTACTGATTTTCGTTCACTTTTACCCAAATTGCACAGCACAATCAACATCTTCAGTTGCACGTGAGCATTACAGCCATCAAACCCATATACACTGACCTCTGTTACAGGCATCAGTGTCCCAAAATAAAATAGTCCTTTTACCAGCACATACTACCACTACATTCATGCTCAGCAACATTTGTTAATGTCTTCGGAGTGACTAATGTTAGAGACAAATAACACCTAAAATTAACAATTAACTCTTTTCTATAGTAAAATGATATGATTCTAGGTATGCAGGAAGACAAAGGACATTTTTATTTAATACTTAATTTGTGTTTTTCTCCCACCCACTGACTTTGATCAATCATTGTAGTTCAGAAATTTAAAACATAAGATAGAAGATTTGTATGGTTGCTTATGGGAGTTAATTTCAGATGAAGTTGTCAAACTATAAGACAGTATGGTTGGTATCAATTGCTCAGAGCTGCTTTATGCTGTATAAAAAGCTTCTTCAGTAAATTAAATCCATGCAGGCATCACAAGGTAGCAGGAGAGAGAGAGAGTGATAAATCTGCACCCTCATATTTGAGAGGTGCTGGGCTACAGCAGTGCACACCTTTGATAAAGGCAGCACATCATAACATCATCATCACTGCCTGTCATAGTCTCCATTACATGCTACTGGTTTTGTTTTATTTTATTTATTTATTTGGATCTTTTCTGGACAGTTTGGATTTCGCCCCCAAGTTGTAATTTCCCACTTTCTCTGAGATAGCACTGTAATCTGTCTACAGTATCTAGTATTAATCTATAATGCTTCAGTTAGGAGAGATTGGATGCTCTCAGATTTTGCTGTAGGCAAGTCGAGGTGTAGTTTCATGAAGAAAGAAACTACCAGTGTTATGAGCGCATTTTTTAACCAGTGTGTTTCCCCTTTATTCTAGTTCCTCGATCCACAACAGAGAAGTCCCGATATGACACTTCATTGAACTTGACAACCAAGCGCTTTCTGAACCTCTTGTCCCAATCGGCTGATGGTGTGGTGGATCTGAATTGGGCCTCACAGGTCCTGGATGTCCAGAAGAGACGCATCTATGACATAACCAACGTTCTTGAGGGAATTCAGCTCATCTCCAAGAAGTCCAAGAACAACATCCAGTGGCTGTGAGTATAAAACCTGGTTGTCAGACTGAGTAATACTATTTATGTATTGAAAACATTGGAAATGTGAATTTTAGTCTATAAACTAAATGTGCTGTAAAGCTTCTATTTTTGTTTTGAGTCCATAAATATGTATGTTTTTCTGTTTCGTGCTTCTACAGTGGGAATCGAATTGATGCAACATTAGTTTCCCGCCATAAGGAGTTGCAGAGGGAGGTGTGTGACCTCACAGAGGCTGAGGAGCAGCTGGATGAACTCATTTCCAAATGCAACCTACAGCTACGGCTGCTCACAGAGGACCCACAGAACAAGAAATATCCTTTGTTCTGCTTTCAGGTGAACTAACTGGTGGATGTGGATTGGTAAAGGGATAAATTCGTTGGATATACAGCGCAAATGTCTGTTTTCCCACGTATTTATTTATGTAGCATGAGTTAGACAAACGGTCTTTGATTTAACAGTCAAGCCAAATCTGGCAGTGAAGTAAAAGAGGTAGATGCTTGTCATTTGCAAAGTACTCTTGAGAATTCAACCCCAAATTGTTTCACTGCATTCATGTTCAGCAAATGTTCCCTGAATAAATGCATGTAAAATGGACAAGTGATGGCTTTTAACAGACGATGTAGATTTTCTTCCAATTTCTTTTCAAACAGTTGTTTAGTTTTGTCAGTTGGCATAGACAGCAAAACATTGAAAAACCGTGTCCTAGACTCTGTCAGTACCAGTATGACAGATTTTTTTAGAAGTACACTATATTCCTTAATCGTGTTTTTCATCACGCTGGGATATGTGCGCTGCCAGGATTTAAGGAAGTCCTTTGATTCACCAGACCAGCTAATCATGGTGATCAGAGCTCCACCAGAGACCCAGATGCAAGTGTCAGAACCCAGTGAGGTACAGGCCTCGAATGTTTATTTAAGAGAAGAATATTTACTTCAAAGTTGTTCAAAATGTTTATTTTGAGGTCATAAGGTTCTGACATGACAGTGCATATTTGTCTACATCTCTCAGGGTTACCAGGTGTCGCTCAAGAGCACGCGCGGTCCAATCGACGTTTTCCTCTTTCCAGATGACAGCTCTGGTGTCTGTAGCCCCGTGACAGGATGTAGCCCCTCGAAACCAAACACTGATCCTGCCCTGGTCTCGTCTCCGACACAACCCACAGACCAGTCTCAACCCAGAACGTCCACGGCTGCCGTAGAAGTGGGTTTATCATCGCCAGCATCCACGTCATCCACAGTGACAGCAGCCTCCCAGCAGGACCCCTCATCACTGGTGTTAGGTGGTGACACAGGTGAATGTTCATAATTTATTTAGAAATAATTGTACTTATATTTAACCATTTAAGTGGTTCACTTGGCAGATTCCTAAAATGTATTTTAACTGTAAAAAGTGAGTTGAATGGAATATTTCCCCCAGTTTGTTTATAGAAGACAATGTGAACTTTTAATATGATGATTCTTGATGTTTAGCCCACACTTTATACTGCCAAGCGTAGCAGCAGCAGCAGCAGCAGCAGCAGCAGCAGCAGCAGCAGCAGCGACGCACCAACCAGGTTTCTTTCAAGCTTCTTTTCCACTGTCGGCGGAGACTTCCTGACATTAGCGTGGTTCTTGGGTGTTTCTGCTGAGTTGCACACCAGCTGTCAGATTGCTGAGCCATCATCTTTCTTAGCACATTTTCTGCCCTACAAAGTGTTTAGTAACACTCTCGGAGAGTGTTTGTTGTTCTCACTTTGTATCAACGTGTTATATACACAGATGTATGCACATACATGACAGAAATGCTGATGCTAATCCACGTTTGCATGTAAAACCAAAATGAAACGCAAAAAAAAAAGTAATTTTCCATACCATCATGTCCTTGCCACCTGTTCTTCACATTTCCTTATTAAATAATCCTTGCTGACTTGAAATGTTGTTTTGTTTAACAAGTGAAACATCACGTTTGACATGCTTCCTGGTGGCACTGTTTTGGTGTCAAAGTTAGCTTCCCTTTATAGTATGTGTGAAGTGGAGGATATCAGGCAATGTTTTACCAGCATCTTTCTTCATTTCCGTTACTCCGTGTCTTTCTAAAGCAAGTTACTGAAACAATGGTCTTTTCACACAGCCGACATTTTGACTTTACACAGCATGAAAAGCACAGATGTACTGTATACAGATAAGGGCAGAATTATTAGCCCCCCTATGAAAATTGTTTTTTTTTTTTTAAAGGCATTTCCCAAGTGCTGTTAAACAGAGCAAGGATTTTTTAACTCAGCTTTTCCAAACATCCTAGTTTTATTTGCGATCCTTACATTATTTTACTTTGCATACATAAACAAAATTATTTCACAAAAAACAAAAACTACCAGGGTCAAAATTATTAGCCGCCCTGATGCTAGTAGTCAATTGTGTATTATTTTTGCTGTAGCCTACAGTCATTTGTTGTAGTTTTTAACAAGTGTCATACACGTCTCCTGAGCAATCCAAGCACATTCTTCTTTGGCAAATCCTGATGCTTTCTCAAGTGACAGCTCAAACCCTTGCTGCTGAAAAACCTCTTACAATAAACTGTGTTTTAATCGGAAGATGACCCTCAGATGTAACTAGATTATGCGAGCTTTGAGCCTTACAGAGTTGAAGCACATCATTGCACAGCAGTGGTTTGAGCTATGGCTCAATAAAAAGGTCAGTTTTCAGGGTGCTAATAATATTGATCGTGGTAATTTTAGGGTTTTTTTTCTAGAATAATTCTTAGTTATTGTGTGCAAATAGAAATAATGTATACTTTCTAAAGTAACTAGTATGTTTAGAAATGCTATGTAGAAAATCCCTTGCTCTGTTAAAAATGTTTGACAAAAACTTCAAATTTCATAGGGGGGATAATAATTCTGCCCTCATAAGTATTGCAGAAAGCTTTACCAATGACTGAATGTACACAATTAATCAAAACCGACACAATCATCAGAAGTTCAAGCATCATGAATGTTTTAGCAACAATCTTACTTAAGTGAACATAATGAGCTTTTTGTTGATGTTTGGTTGGTTGGTAATTTGAAATTTCCTTCAAAAACAAGAACTACAACCCAGTAACGTCAAATGCACCTATCATGCACTCTGTCATGCAGTGTTTTTTTACTTTCTGTTACAGAATCTCTCCTGGGAGGCGACCCGTTCTCCAGCCTCGGAGACATGCCCGATTTTAACTTCTCACCCCTCTCGTCCTCGGACTTCCTAAACGGAGAAGTCCTCCCTCTTCCATTGGACGGCTTCATCAACCTGTCCCCCCCTCACAGTCACGACTACCACTTTGGACTCGAGGACCATGAGGGCATCAGTGAACTGTTCGATTGTGACTTTGGTGACCTATCACAGGTTTTGGGGGACAGTTAGATGGAAAGGAAAAAGAGAAGAGGAGTAATATGTTGGCAGAAATGTAGGACTTTGTGTGACTTTATTTGTTTAATTGTGGGTTAAGGAAAGATGTTCATGTGGTTATTCCCCAAAACACCACCCCATTGATAAAATGTCAAAGTCCCCAAAATTGTACAGCACATTATTAGCACTTCTCTTTGGCCATTTAAAAATTTTAGACCAAGACTTTAGCTTTAGAATAGCTATTTAAATTATTTATATGAATGTTATTTTGATATTGAGTTTGTTCTTGTTATTGATGATGTTTTATCCAGGTGGGTTGTGTAGGTGTTTGTATGTGCACAGTATGGACACCTGTGTTTTCTTAACACTGACTCATGTACATGCTACAACTCATAAGGCTGTTTGCAGTCTGAAATGTTAGCCGTTAGCTGCAACTTTAGGCTGAAGCTGCTTTAATAGAACTAGAATTAGGAGTCATGCAGATTCAGGGCTCGGGTTCTCCCAAAAGCATCTTTGTGTTGCAGAGCAGTTGGTTTTTTTCACAACTCTTTCAAAGAACACAAAACACAAATAATTTGTCCAAAACACTGGAATCCTGGAAAACTGGATCCTGTAACGTCTCTGTAAGTGATAGTGGCATACTAGGCCCAGACTAAATTTGTATATATTCCACTCTCCCACTGGGGATTAGTAAGATTCTCATAAATAGTTAATGGTTTATTTTAATCAGCAGTCAGTGGATTTGAATTAATCTCCAGTGGGGAGAATACAGACTAAGAACTAAGATGCTTTTGGGGAACTAGACCCCCCTCTGACTTTCAATAAATGGTAACAATGGGGTTACCATGCCTTTTCATATTGGTAATTTTTCTTCAGAAAGACTTAAAATTACTATAGAAATGTTCTCACGTAAGTCCCCTAGGTGCGTGTTAATGCAAGTGTTCAAAAGCCATTTGAGAACGTCTGAACTCAGTCTCACAAATATGGTTCTGAAGTTCACGTATAACGTTTGATCAGTGTGTAGGAAACCAGGAAGCCATGATAGACTGCAGTTGTTCTAGTGGGTAAAAACTAATACTGAATTATTCTTTATTAGTTAGCTCGGCGTTTAGCCATAGTCTCAGGTGTTCGAAGTCTTAAATCAATGTTTTTGATGCAAACATGAGATAGTGTTTTAGATAGTGTCTCATGGGTGATGTTCACAAAAGCTCAAAAGCTTTTACACTTAGAAAGTGATTGAAAGACAGTGGAGGTTTTTCTTTTACTTTCACCTTTTTTTTAGTCAAGGCTTCTAGTGAGAGATGTTTACCAAAAGCCTGTAGGCTAATGCTCTTCAAATCACCCTACTGTTATTGTCACATAGGGAAGGCCCCAGCAGGTTTTGAGGCCTGACAACAACTCTTGTCTCCTAAAAATGATGTTTCTATAGTTTTTCGAATGAATGAAAGTGCAACATGAACAGAAAATGAGTAACAAGGGCGTGACAACTGTTTTTTTTATGTTAATAGAAAACACAACCCAGGAATTAAGTTCCCCACAAAAAACATTGTGATTACAGTTTAGTTATATACAACCTATTTTTAGGAGACATGGTTGCTGACACCCTGATAAAGAAGTTCAGTTGATCCTCACAAACCATAACCTCTGTTGCATGTTTTCTGAAAGCGTTCAGTGTGGCTTCATTATGGATGAACACAGCCATGGCTGCATCTTTACTTTTGGCAGTCTCTAAAGCAGAGACTTTAGGTTTAAGTGGAAGTGATGGATCCTTGAAAGGAATTCAAAACAGACACATCCTGCTTTGATACTATATTTAATATATGCACTTCAGTCTGTTCAGAAAGTTAAATCAGTTCATGCCTTAAATCAGTGAGTATCTCAGCCTCTAAAGGATCAGTTCATTCTTGTCACATCAGGCTTAATCTTCACTACTATATGCAGTTGTTGTGTTTTTGTAGAAACCATATTAGATTCCAGTTGAAATAAGCAGCAATAACAAAGATGTTTTCACATCATGTAGTCGGAGTACGAGATGAAAAACTGTCCTGCTGAGTGTTGTGTGATGTTATAGTTAGAAATGTCTCAAACACTTTAATGTTTTTGTTTAGCTAAGTGTTTTTGCATTCCTGAAGTTTAGGGTTTTAATGTGTGTTGGAGCATGTGTGTGGAACATACAAATTGTTTTGTTAAATTTCATATTTATTTAAAAATGTTGGGTTTAATGGAAAAAAGGTACCAAGTTCTGGCAGGAAGGGATACCCACAATTCTACTTGGTAAATCCAAGCAAATCATGCTTTGATAAATGTTTGATTCATTAATGAAGAGAAGTGAAGCACATGTATATTTTGTTATGTTTTTATTTTCATAGGAAATATATTTCCTGTTGTTGTGCATGTACAACCTTAGCATTAGCTAACGATGCCAGAAAATATTTTTGAAGAAAAAAATCACAAATGCAGTATATTTGTTGTATTAAATGAGCAGATTTTTTATAACTTAATTTTTCATACTTTGCCCCATTAGAGGAAAATTTCTCCATGTTGGAGGCAGCGTTGCTAATCTAAGGTTGTACACGTTTAATTTGGTAACCTTTGTAACTACAGTCACCTTCTGTTTTCTTCTGTTTCCTTTATCTTCTGGTTTGTAGAAACCTTAAAATCCTTTATATAATTTCTGAAGCATCTAAAAAGTTTCCAACTGACAGCCGCTGAAACGTAAAGCTTCATCCACATAACCCCTAGAATGTATCAGTTTATCTATGTTGGCTTTAACTTGAATCGTTAGCTGATCTGATCAGCGCTGTTCACCAAACTTGAGCAGTTCATATTGGCGACATTTGTAAAGTTTGAAATATGTTTTGTTTCTCTGCAGGACAAATGCAGTGCCTTGTTGGGGTAAATATGAATTACTAATGTTCAAATCAGGATTGTTTGGATTGTTTTTTTGGGTCAGGTGTTTTGTGTGTTTTTGTAGGGTTTTGTTTGGGGGCAAAAGTTCAATTTGGTATTTGCCCCTGGGTTGAAATCAAGTCACTTTGAGTTAAAACGCAAAGTCACTTCTGTTTAAGGATATTTGTAATTGTAGGAATCAAAGCACACAGTATATATAAGATTCAAATAGGCCTGTATTCAACTAATCATCAAAGCTACTGCAGCTATTAAAACAACAATTTCCTCAACAAGATCAATAAAATATGTTGTTTTATATAACACTAAAAAAAGTGTTTTTTCCATGGATTCTAGTCAGTGTTGTACACAAAAAGTGTTTAAAACAGTCTTATGACAGGTTCTAAGACGTCGCTTTAACAGGACAAAGTGAATTGACTCCAACCCTGATTTAGTTGCTGTTCAAAGTGCTTTTAAGGGAAACTGTGGCTTATCCAACAACTCCCCAAGTAACCTTTTTTGTTGTTGTTACATTCTGGGAATTAAAAAATACAGGTTTGTTCAATTATGAATGAACCTAAATATGCCCTTTTGTACGAAATTTTCTTTCAAAAAATAAAACGTTAACTATTTGGATCTGACCCGTTTGCACCACGTCTTATCTGTAATACACAAGTGACTGGAACACTAAAAATATAATATTCCCCATGCTACCAGTAGTGACACTGATGCAAGTCAAATGCAAAACTACTGAAAAGCACTCAAAAAAAGATGAGGAGGGAAAAAATGTCTGTGGCCTCCACGTGAAAAACCATTCCTGTTTTAGGGGTCGTCTCGTTGTTGCGCCTTTAGTGCACCTGTTAATTTCATTAACACCAAAACAGCTGACACTGATTAACAACCCCCTCTGCTACTAAAATGAGCAGATCAATATCCCAGAAGTTTAACTGACTTGATACTATACTCTGATTAAAAAGTGTTTCTTCAATTTTTTTGAGCAGTTTAATAATAATACATTTAGGGGTCAGCTACTCATTTTCCAGAGGTGCAATCTCACCTATGCAGCTAGAGGGAGCCCCTCACTGAAGACAGAGAGGGCAGAAAAGAAGTTATCTGTAGAGTATAATATGTATAACTAAGCATACTTTTTGGTGGGTAAGAGGTTGGTAAAATGTCACCTTGCAGCAGAGGTGTGAATTATAACAATTGGATTGATTTCCATTGCATCTGAGTTTCTATTTCTCTAGTCCCGCTGTGTGTGTGTGTGTGTATATATATATATATATATATATATATATATATATAAAATCTAAAATGGGAAATCACAGTCACATTTACCTGTCTGATTAAATCTTTGTCAAAGCCGTTTAAAAAGCTACTCCAACCAACTAATAAGACAACTTTCCATTTATCCGGTGAGGCCATCAGTATTGCATATTATATAGTGGACGTATATGGGTAAAGTCCACTATTCACCCTCTGCTCCTAGTATCTGTTTTGGATTGCAGCTATAGATCACTGTCTGCAGAAATGTTGTGAATGGCCACAAGAAAAGACATGTGTGAGATGTTTAACTGTGTGCGTGGATCTTAATTGTCACACCCTCTTTCACTTGCAACACCTTTCTAGAGTAAGGTGTGTAGAGGTGTGTATGAGGTGTATGCGCAAGGTCATGCACTCCCTGGAAGAAAATATGTGTGATTGTTGCATTCATTTTTAGTCTGTAGTCTCGGTCTTGGCATAGTGCCTTTGAGTTTTGCACTATGTTTAATTCTGTTGATAATGGATCCCTTGATCTCACCTGTATTAATGAAATGGTAAATTCATTTAACTCTCTTTGTGTTTCAACCTTAGATTGTATCGCGACTAGGAAACAGCCCTGACTAAATGACAGTATCCAAAACTGTAAACAGGAATGTAGAAGGACAAAATACAGATGGAGGAAATCTGGGCATCAGTTTCATCTCATGGCGATGAAGGAGCAGCCTTTAGTTTGTAATAGGTATATTACATTTATATATATTATATTTTTCATTTTTCAGGGCTTATTTCTGCAAACCATGGCAATCCTAGATTCTTATTTCAAACTGTTGATAGTTAACCCAGTTTTTCCCTCAGCCTCCGCCAATGGTGTTGCTGATTGTGATACGTTCTTGTCTCACTTTGCTTTTAAAGTGAAGTTAATTAGATGTGGGATCACCAAAAATCCTTAATTTTTTGGATGTTAACCTTCTGTATCAGAATTCCCTGAGCCATTTCTCTCTAATTACCCTGCCCAATATTTGAGATCATAGTTCATATGAAAGTATCTTGACATCATTCCTACTAAGTTCTTATTTGACGTAATAGATTGCTTAGGGCCACAATCACTTTGCTGGTTGTGTTCCAGATTATTTCAAAACTGCCTGCAGTTAAAGAGTTTAAAAAAGCCTGGGCGTGACCCTGCTCTCCCTGAAAGTTATCATCCCATTTAATGTGCATACCACTAGTACTGTACATTGTATGATTTGTTTCCAAACCTGATCTACTGCTGCTCACCAAACTCGATTCTACTGGTTTAATTATTGTGGTCAGCAGTTGAACAATAACTCATACTGCTGTGAAAACTGAGAGAGGACAGTACATCAGCGGGAGGGTGCAGTATGCTTTTCATTCCTTCAGTCACTCGGAACACTGCTATCAGACCATGAACTCCATGAGGCAGACAACACATACCAGTGGTGAGTTCACTCTTCAAATCATGCAGCTTTTTCTTCTTTAGAGAAAAACTTCTGTAATTTCTTACAATTTTACATGAAGTTTTATTCAGTTTATTTCTGCCTTGCCAAGAACCCTTTATTAACCTATCTCAGATTATATGAAAGTCATATGCAAGTTCAGCATAAATCAGTTGTTGAAATAAGTGATTTAATGTTATTCTAATTTTATTGGGTTTATTATGCTGAGAACTCTGTACTGTGTTAAAACAAGTAGGTGACTTCACAAGTACTTTATTCACTGAGGTACTAATAAATGTACAAGGCTGTAAAGTTATTATTGTAAGTGCCTGCAGTTGGCTGTTTTGGGACTAAACATTGTATTGTTATTTTCTGCTACTCAGCAGAAAATCCATTAACGCTTTGTTATCAAAATGAAATAACTCTTTAATCTCCATAGCTTTGCCTTTCTCTCTTCTGTTATTTCAGCTCCTGCTTCTCTAGCGAATAAAAGCTTTTATTTTCTACAGTTTTCAGATCAATATGGTTTTCATAATAAGTTATCAGATTTTTATAGGCACTGGTGATGTCCACTGCCAACTGAAGTCTGTCAACTTTGAGGCTCCCAAAAACCACATTTCCCATGAGACACAGGGGCTCAGCAAAAAGCACCTGGTGGTGCGACGAGGGAAACCGTTCAAACTCTCGCTGGTGTTTCACACCATTTGGAACCCTCAAACCGAGAGTCTCGTCCTAGAGGTCAGGCTAGGTAATAAAGATGGGAATAAATCATTTTACATTACAACCTGTTTGACATTTAATTATAAAACAAACAAAAAATAACACTTTTAGTTCAACAAATGAAAAGTTAGATTCATATGAAAAATCATGCTGCTCAGTTGTGTTTTCATCTCAATGTCTTCACCTCACGGAAAAGAAAAACAGTACAGAAAGATAATGTGTCAGTGTGAATCAGACCAACTGCTGTTGCACCAAATCTTCTGAGCGTAGACTTTTGTTTTTCTTTTATGTATTCAACCTTTCAGTGTTATTTCTTGATTAAAAAATACACCTCTTTTGCAATTGAACTATCACATCTCTATTAAGATTTATTTCTTAAAGTACTTTTTCATTCACCACACAGGAACTCTGTCACAGAGGGTTCCAGTCCAGTTCTCTGACCAATGGCCCGATCCCCAAGAATGGTCAGCCAAAATCTACCCAGGCAACATGCACCCTCAGTCAGTCACGATCCTGGTGTGCTCCCCTGTTACATCATCAGTGGCTCTGTATGACCTCCTGGTCCACATAGAGACCAAACAAAACAGAAGGAGCCACAAACTGGGAACATTTGTGCTGCTCTTCAACCCTTGGTTAAAAAGTGGGTCCACATAGTAACACTCCTTCCTGTGTCTGTCTAGAGTTTTTGATATTATCTTGTTATGGAAGTTATTACACAAAACTGTCATTGCTTTTCAGCTGATCTAGTTTATATGCCACTGGATGTCCATAAAGAAGAGTACATCAAGAGTGATTATGGGTTGGTGTACATGGGCACCAATCTGAATGTCATTAAGCAGCCCTGGTTATTTGGTCAGGTATGTGACAATAAACGGTATGCATTGTGAATTGTATTATATTGTAATTGTAGAGCTACATCTACATATGTGTTTCCATAATGCAGTATGAGCCTGGGGTCCTAGAGGCATGTCTGAAGCTTCTGCAAGTCAGCCCACAGCACATTAGTAACAAGCACAAAGACTACATTCAACGAGGAAACCCTGTTTACGTCAGCAGGGTGATCTGTGCTATGGTAAGAAACAACACACAAAAGATTGATGAATGTGCATTCAGTTCTCTGCAGTTTCACAGTGAGGAAAGATTCATTAATGTGTCTCCTCCTGTCCAAGGTGAACTGTAATGATGACCTGGGTATTTTGGAGGGAAAGTGGCAGGGCAGCTACAAAGATGGCGTCCAGCCTACAGAGTGGAGCGGCAGTGCTGACATCCTTCACCGCTGGGTCTCGTCCAACTGCAGCCCTGTGCGCTATGGACAGTGCTGGGTGTTTGCATCTGTCCTTTGCACAGGTACTTTGTGTATTTATGCCAAAATTTGTGGATAACGTATGTATTATTGGGTTATTTTTATAGCAGAGCCTTATATCTCTGAATACTGAATGAACTCAGCAATGGCCTGTAAACAGTTATTTAATGTATTATTTTGTCTAAACAACCCAAAAATAAGATGACCCAGCTGCATTATGGGAAATGTAGGGTACAATGTTTTGATGCTCTAAAATTGTATTTGTTATGCAGTATGCAGCCTGTTTATGTTTGCACACACGTAAACAGTACTGATCGTGTGTTAATTAAATTAATACTAATGTATTTGCTTTCATTACTTCAGGCCTAATTCGCTTAGGTTGTTTTGTATTTTTTTTCCAGTGATGAGAGTGCTGGGGATTCCTTCCAGGGTGGTGACCATTTTTAATGCAGCCCATGACACTGATGCCACCATGAAAATTGAAGAGTTTTACTCAAGTACAGGAGAGAAACTCAATGTGTCAAAGGACAGCATATGGTTGGTGTCACTAGTTATTTTACCATAGTTCTGTGTGTGTGTGTGTGTGTGTGTGTGTGTGTGTGTGTGTGTGTCTGTGTGTGTGTGTGTGTGTCTGTGTGTCTGTGTGTCTGTGTGCGCGGGGATATTTGTGTTCATCCATACGTGTGCTTCCTCTGGCAGGAACTTCCATGTGTGGGTGGAGTGCTGGATGAGGCGACCAGACCTCGGTGCAAAGTTTGATGGCTGGCAGGTAGTGGACCCAACTCCCCAGGAAAGGAGTGCAGGTGAGTCTTGGCCTGAAGTGGGCCTTAACATGGTGCGTTTGCTTTTTGGAATATTTTTTTACTTTATAAATATATAAAAATTAAATGTTTGGACAGACAGCACTTTTACTAGCGTGCTTCATCCAAATTGAATGATAGCTTCAGCTTCTTTCTTCTGTAAATGTTACAGAGGATGAAACGTAATGCATAAGGTGATCGTTTGTGAATGTTAAATATCTACTATATAACAATTGACGCATATTTCTCTGCAGGAATCTTTGTCTGTGGTCCTTGCCCTGTAGCTGCGATCCAGCAGCGCTGCTTTGGTGCCCCATACGACGCCCCGTTCATCTATGCTTCTGTTGATGCTGATGTGGTACGTCTGATTGTGCGCGATGGACTAGTGGTTGAAAGGATGTTGGACACTGAGTCAGTGGGGCAGCTGATCTACACCAAGAGCATTGGCTCAGACAATCCAGACAACCTAACACAGGCTTACAAGAGCAAGAAAAGTAAGACAAGGCCCTCTTTCTGTGACACTTTCAATAAAGAGAGATTTACTAAGATAAAGCAAGATACAGTTGTTGTGTATGTTCTTTTAAAGGCAGCCAATTTGTGTTATGATCAACATGATGCAATGTAAAATGTAGAGAGACTAGGAGCTGGAGGACTTGTCTTTGTTTTCCACATATATGCTAAACTGTTACTCACAAAGTTCTATCCTTTTACAGGGTGCCAAGCACAAAGTGTCAGAGGCACAGTGAGAAGAGGTCAGTGTGTAACCAGACATATTCACTACATACGTTATGAAATTTTCTTCATATTTACTGTACTTTTTTCACGGGGTGAACCAGCAGTTAAAGAACAAGATAAATGACAGTGTTACAAAGCATCTTCAGCCTCCTTTTCCCATGCAAACCATGCAAACCGACTAAACACCTTAACAATTCAGGGTAGGGCCTCTCTTTGTTCTCACATCAGTGCCAGTTCTTCATAAATTCTCCAGAACATCACATTTCAATGAAACCATTTGCTGACCAAGGAGGGTCCAATGAAATACACCAAACCCACTGTCATCTTCACGAAACCAGTTTTAGACAACTTTTTCTTTGTTCGTTAGAAGGTAATTGTGGCCATAAAAAGGTAAAAATGGTTAGCAACAGTACTCAGATATGCTGTGATGTTGATTGATTGGTATTAAGGGGCCTAAGGCATGCCAAGAAATAATTCCCTACACCATTACACCACCAGCAGCTTGGATTGTTGACACAAGACAGGTTGGATACAGGGATTCATGCTGTTGATGCCAAACTTTGCCCCAACCCTCTGTGCGTTTTAGCAGAAATTGAGATTAATCAGACCAGGATTCATTTTTCCAGGCTCCAACTGTCCAGTTTTAGTGAACCTGTGCCCACTGCGTCAGTTTTTAGTACTTGGTGGACGGGAATGGAACCTGGCTTGCTCTTCTGCTTTTGTATCCCATCTGGCTCAGTGTTCAATGTGCATTCTGATATGCTTTTCAGCTTACAGCAGTTGTAAAGAGTGAGTAACCAGGTTACTACATAATGTCTCATCAGCCAAAAATGCTAAACACCTTAATGCTGAGCTTGATTAAATGAAACATTCATAAAGGGACACTAGTTTTTGTTCTCTCACTTGAATCTAAGTGTCCTTTCTTTGTGAAAGTGACACAGGAGTGGCCTTCTACTTTATGAGCAGTTCTTGCTTTTAGTCATTCTCATTTCCACATTACATTAACAACACAGTTCCTTCAAATTTGATGAAGAAGACTACAGCACACATTGGGCAACATAGTTTACATAATTTTAGTCACCTGTGAATGAGGCAGCTGAACCTACCCTGTGAGCTAGGACTAGAAGTGTCACCAAAGCCTGTAGTATCTTGTTGTCTCTCTGTAGCTATGTAAAACAGTGTACACATCTCTAACCATTATCTCCAGGAGGAATGTCACCTAATTTGGAGGTTTCCCTAAACATAGACGGGATGCCATCAGTGGGTGAGAGGATCCACATGTTTGTGAAAGTCAAAAACTGGTCAAGCAGACCCAGAGTCCTGATGGAGTTTGTGAATGCTCAGATGAAAGAGTACAACAGAGGCCCAAAGGTGTCGTTCTGGAAAACACAGAGAGAGGTGCACATAGCACCAGGTGGAGGTGAGGTGCTCTGCAACTCACACACACAGCATATATATGTACAGTCCCTGACAATGTTACCTTATTGAATAATGTTTCATTTTTAGTTCTAGTTACTCTGTTCGCTTGGTAAAATTTATATTACATGCATAGTGTTGTTTACACCATCTCTTTATTTTTTTCTCTCGTGTTGAATGGTCTACACATCCGTTACATTTTCTGCAGTTTTAACACTACAACACACCATTGCTCCCTCTGAGTATGAGTCGGTCCTAGCAGATGATGACATTGTGAATCTGGCAGTGGTGATAAAGGACATACAGACTGAAGAAAGAGTTCTAGCTACGCAGGAATTTAACATAAGCTCATCACAGATAAACATAAAGGTAAAGCAGCACATATCAGGGGGTTTTGCGTATTTATTGCCATTTTGGCATATTACTATTATCTAACGGTCTACATACTATTTCATTTTTTTCTATTGAGTGAAGATGATTTTGTTGTCTAGTGTCTGACCAGTAACTGTGGCTGTTCTACAGATCGAAGAAGGGGAGAGGATTCAGATGAATAAGAAGCACACAGCCCATGTGTCCTTCATCAACAGATTTACTAAAGCTCTTAGTGGAGTTGTGCTGACTGTGGATGGATCTGGATTATTACAGGAGAAACATGAGGCCAGGTGAGTCTTTTAATTCTTTTACAGTTGGATTTCAATAAATACATAAAACCACAGGCTCCTTAGCACAACAGAGGTGTGGTTTAAAAATACGCTTTTTGTCTCCGGGTCACATTCCAGTGCTATCAGACATATATTTCTTTTATGTGTTTGGGCTGGTAAGAAAACATGGTGTGTGTTTTAGGAATTTGATGAATGTGGTCTAGGAATGCAGTCACGTATGTCTTTTATAGTACAGTAGGTGGAGCATACAGTAGCATGTTGTATTGTTGTTGTGTAACTCTCCTGCAAGAGCCTGTGCCCTCTGATCTTCTGATATGTATTGTAACTTGACAACCTTTGCCATTGAAAGTGTGCAAACCTTTTAGTCCAACTTTTCCTGGGTTTATGTAGGATTGGCCATTGAAGCAAATGTTTCATCCTTAAAGGAATAAGCTAGCCAATAAGAGAAGCAATTCTGCAGACATATCTAGTTTGGATATTAAATATGCTAAATACTGGACTGGAAAAAATAAAACTGCTTTGGCATATGCTTTGTTGGCTTGAAGAAAAAAGCACAAAGTAAGTTCTGGGAACCTGTACCTGGCAAAGGATTCATTGGGTAATTGGTGCTATTAATCAACACTCATTACCCACACATTTATATTAAGATTATTTTGTGCTGTGGGAGAGCAAATCTCTCTCTCTTTTATTCATTGTCCAATATTATTACCTACCTTTGTGCATAGCAATGGATCTACAGACTAATTCAGAGCTGTTGTAAAAATATTGTGTGTGTGTGTGTGTGTGTGTGTATGTGTAAAGCTTCTTTCCTCTCTCTCCCAGGCTGGTTCTCCTAAAGCCAGGTGAAAAGATAGAGAAGAAGGTGTCCATCATGGCCTCCTCACCTGGCACTAAATTGCTGATGGCCACAATATCACATAGTCACAACCCAGGTATCATCGCCAAGAGCTTCTACAAAGTCCCTGTGATACCTGCATGACACTGAACAGTCTGCTTTTGGGCACAGCTAGACCAAGACCACACATTAATTTCTTTGCACTGAGACGTGTAAAAACTGTGCTTTATAATCTGCTTAATAGTCTGTGTTTATTCTTACTTTTTACACATTCCAAGCAATATGTTGTCCCTGTATAAATATGTACATACAGTAATTGTATATTTTGCCATACAGTGCATATGTGTATCCGTTCTTCTTAAATCCAAGATTATATTTGTGTATCTCACATGTTGCACACATGCTAAACCATAAATTACACAAAACTTAAGTGGAAGTTGAGTCCAGTTGCCATGACTCAACTTCCAGATAATTTCACCTGGATGACTGAGAATCTTCACTGATATTACAGAAAACACCTCATGCGAAGAAGGCAATGCAACACTGACACCTACTCAATTTAACTTTTCATTTTATTTCATGAAGCACATGTTGAATTTAACCCTTCATCATGTGCAGTGGAATCAAACTGATGTAGATATGTTTACCTGAGTAATTGATCTAATGCTGGATTCAAGGCACATCACGCTGCCAAATGCAAACAAAGAATATGGCTGACTACATGAAAAATCAACTTCTTATCATAGATGTATGGCCATCAGCATTTAAATATTTTTAATATCAGCAGACCTTCCATACATCAACAAACTGAGCATAAACAAGAGATAAGAAAAGCAGGTGTCAGGTGATGTTTTAGATCACTTTATTCATAGTTATACACAAAGTCCTAATTTCACTTTTACCTAGTAGATAGGCTTGAGGGTTGTATTCATTTAACACATTTAACACAATTGGCCCAAGGTTCCCAACTGGAGCTCCGACTTCCAGAGCCATTCTATCATACTTTTGAAAGTATGAACAGAAATGTTCGGGTTCTTTGAAGACAGCATTAGTCTAGCTACTACTAAAAGCTGGATAAGAGCACATTTCCAGGCCTGACTCTAGATAATGTAACAGATTTTTTTTCTTTAGCAACCTTTTTGACATGTTTGAGCAGCAAAGGCACAGATATAAATGGTTCTCATTTCTCCTTGTCTGTCTGGTTAATTATTTGGCCAGTAACTTTTTCACAGGCTCCACGTGACTTTGACATGTAACATTGGTGGATTGGCCCTTTAAGGTTTAGTCTGCGTTGCAATGCAGTAACACAATAAAACCACTAGGTGGCACCATCGGGATTTCTACACCTAACAACTGTTGGACTGAGACTTGAATATACTGTTATTATTGTTGTTATTTTTTGTTATTTTTTAAATGTCCTTTGTATAGTTTGTTTCTTTAGATTTTATTCTACCATACCTAGTTCAGTGACCCTACAAGAAAAATTGCATAGTTAAATGCAAATCAAAGCTAGGGGAGATGATAAATGGGATAGGAGTTTCGAAAAACAACAGTTCTGCTCCACAAATTGTCACTTTTGTTTAATCTTTGCTTTCCAAAAACTTTAAATAAAAATCCATAGAAGGTTAGATGTGAAATGTCTCTTTGTTGGACCTGCTAACAACCCGCAGACATAGGAAGCATGACAAGGACCCCAAGCATTGCTTTAGCACAGTGTCACAAGTAAAAAGGCCAGGTACCACTGGTTTAATCTTAAGCAATGTTTAAGATTTTATAAGTTATTATGTGGTGCGTGCCACCACTGCGAGAGACTACATCTGTGGTTTGTAAAATGAGCACAGTATCTTACAAATGAAATTATTTGTTATTGAATAAAATCAAAAGACAGAGACATTTTATGGTAAACTCAAATAATCCAACATCAGAAGCTCTTTTCCTAATGTCAGAAAAGCTTAAATTAAAGTTTTGCCAGCCCCTAATCCATTTCTGTGATGAAGGAACTATGGATAGAGGCTGAACACTGAAAGAAAAGCTGGGTTACTGTAAAAATCCTTCCTTCTCCAGGCCAGAAATAGGTCCATCAGACAGTCTGTAAAACTATACAGAGAGCTTGGACAAGGGCACTTAACTGCACATTTCTCACTTTTCCCTGCCAATATAATTGCCTTATAAACGGAATAATATACAAGAGATCAGGTCTGTATTGGGGCATTTAATTTCAAGCAGCTCTAAGAGGTTCAGAGATGCTTTACACAGAGATGGGGCCTACAATCGAGAATTGTTTTAACCTCTAGAATGCCAGGCTGACATGTGTGTACAGAACAGCTTGTGATCTCACCTCAGTGTCAGGGAGATTGAAGCAGAGGCGTTGACAGACGGAGACGATAATCAGACTCCACGCTCGCTGATTTTCAGACAAATTAAACGTCAGGGGAAAGCAGGGAGCGGGACCGCTGGGCTGCTTTGAAAAGCTGAGGCTATCATAAATTATTAATGGCTCCCCGTCACGGCCTCCCTCTCATCATCCCTCGCTCTTTCCAACCATCCTCTTCTTTGACCCCCCCCCCGCCTCGTCCTGCCTTCTCCGTGTTGATCACATTTGTTCTTCACTTCCTTCCTCCTCTTCAAACTCTCTGTCCCCTTTTTATCTTTCTCTTTTCTTTCTTTTTTCCTCTTTCCTGTGTGCCAATCACCTTCCCTTTTCCCCTCCTTCCCTCCTCTGTCTTCAGTCCGTATCTGTCTTCTCTCCCTGTGTTTACTCCCTTCTGCCTGCCTCCTTTTTGACTTCACTGATTTTCCTCCCTCCCATCCATCTGGTCTTTATTACCTCTTCCCTCCTTAATCTTGATCACTTTTCTTTTAACATCTTCTTTTCATCCCTCTTTCCTTTTCATTGTCTTTCTTTCCATTCCTCTGCTCTTCATCCCTCCTTCTTCTCTTCAAATTGCCTGTTGTGTAAAAGCAGTATTATCAGAACCATAATGAAGTGCTTAATATGATATTAAATATTGATATATTCACAGAACAATGTGGTTATAGTGAATCCAAAAACTGATATTCAACAATGTGAACTGTAAACACTATAGTCGCATAAATAAAATAGAATAGTTGTTGAAACACTGGAAATATTTTCATAATATTAAGGTGAAGCTAAGGCTAAAAAGGCTAAAGGAAATTATTAATGAGAGAGGAATGTAGAAAAAAGATAGTTCTGCTACACAAATTAAAAATCTCCTGCAATCTTTGCTTTTGTTATGACTTTAGTATTGTGTATCTTACAGGTGCAATCTGTGTTGTTATACTCAATATGAACACATGCATGTGTGCATGTATGCAAATAGGTGCCAGTGTGTGTATGCCAGGTTTAGGAGGCAATTGGTGGACCAGGTTCCAGAAATAGATGTTGTTCAACAATCTTAAAGAATCTCAGCTATTGTGAAGCTTTATGCCTTAGGCTGGTAGGGATGGGCTGCCATTTATCTGATTCTACTTTTTCCTGTTTATAACAGTTTTGGCCTCGACTCAACCTGAAGTGTAACTTTTAGTTTGTTTAATATTTAACACATTGTAAATAAACACCATATCTATTGCAATTCAATATTGTTTGTGGCTGCTTGGGACTTGGGGAAGATGGGTCTGTTTCATGTTATGACTTGCCACTCCTAGTTGGGGCAAAACAGCTTTCCAAAAAATGAAACCACCTGAGATGTTTCTGTAATGAAACAAATTAAAATAATTTCAAACATAAGGACTGCCTTTAATACTTAAATAATAAGAAATATTCTTTGCAGTCAACGACTGGCTGAAATCTTACGCCCATGGACATGACCAAATGCTGAGTTTGCTCCCTCAAGATGCTTTGCCAGAACTTTCCTGCAGCTGCCTTCAGCTGCTGCTTGTTTATGGGTCTTTCTGCCTTCAGTCTTGTCTTCAGTTAATTAAAAGTATGCTCTATTGGGTTGAGATCAGGTGACTGACTTGGCTTTTGAAGATTATCCCAATTCTTTGCCTTATGAAACTCTTTGGTAGATTTCTCTGTATGTTTTGGGTCATTGTCCATCTGCATTATGAAGCGTCATTCTATCAGCATTTGGATGAATCTCAGTAGAAAGTACAGCCCATTTGCTTTGGAATTCATGCTGATATTTTTATCAGCAGTCAGGTCATCAATAAACACCAGTGACCCGGTTAGCAGCCACATGCCCACGCCATACACTGCCTTTACCATGTTTGACAGATTTTTCTCTTCACTGTAGATTTGGACAATGACACATCTACCTCCTCAAGAGTGTTCTTGACTTGCCTAGTTGTTGTGAAAGGGTTCTTCAGGGTCATTCACCTTAGTTGTCATCCATGATCTTCCAGGCCTTTTGTCAACCCTGTTTCCTAAAAATTACAATTGTATGCAACTACAACCGCAATTACATTTTTGTGGGGAGTGTAATTGCAACCGCATTACGTTTTCTGTTAATGTAACGATCATATGTTCACAATTAACATAAATGACAAGGCATAATACATTTATACCTAACATCAATGTTATGTATACCAAATGTCTGTATCACAGCACTGGGTTATGGTGAGGGAAAGACTGTGGGCTGGGTTAATAGACAAAAATGTAACACACGCAACATCTGCATTAAAATAGTAATGATAATAATAAACAAAAACACACTTTTTCTTTTTTTTCTTGCCTAAACCCATCCTCGTGTTAGTCACAAACTCGAGTCTGCAGCTTGTCAGTTCTGCATAGTATACATCTGCCGTCCAGCCACCTCCTTGCAATTCACTTCATGTTAATAGATGTAGCGCTTCATTCATTTTAAAAAATACGTTTCACCACAACGTGATAAATACTTTTGCTACAAAAATTTAATCGTAGTTGCAGTTTAGTTGTATACAAACGTAATTTTTGGAGACAGGGTTGTTTTTGTTGTTGCTGAACTTCCCAGTTAATTCCTTCTTTTTAAGAATGTTCCAAACTGCTGTGCTGATCACTTCCAATATTTTTGCTATCTCTCTGATGGGTGTATTCAATTGCATATTTTAGTCTAATGATAGTCTCCTTTAATTGTATAGACAACTCTTTGAACCTCAAGTTGAGAGTTCTAGTGAACAGCTAGCAAATGCAAATGTAACACTCAAAACCGCCTCCAGGCCTTTCATCTGCTTAATTGGTCATGGAGCAATGAGGAAGGAGGCCAGACCTGGCCATGCAACTACTTATCAGACATTTTGTCCATTATTTATGAGCCCCCCGAAAATGTGGGTGTGTATATAAAAATGGCTGTAGTTCCTGAATGGTTAATGGCACACTTTTGTCAAACCTCTTGAATTGAATTAACGCTAAAGGTTTGGACTTAGCTCACATCTTGAGTGACCCAACGGTGGATAGAAGAAGAAGAAGCAGTTGAAACACTGGAAATACTGTCCAAATATCTAAGTAAAGCAAACGCTATAAATAAATAGAGAATTAATAAATACTGTGGCTACAATATGCAACTTTTGGGAATGTAGCTCGTGGTAATGTGGGACTCAATCTTATTATCAGTGCTGCTAATCAACGAATCCCTCTGCAGTGAGGGAGTAGATTGATAGATAGGCATTTGATGGATTTTACTGAACAGATGGAACAGCTGCAAAGTCCTGAAGTGGCCGTCCATCCTCAAATTTGTGAGCAACCGAAACAGGATTTGTAATGACTCTACTCACCAGATTTCGAGCTAAAGTTTCAACCAATGATGGCAAAAAAAAGATTCATTCAAAATTCTGTAGGGAAATATGAACACATCCAAATGTTATTTGAAAGTAAAGACCTCCTCATTACAGCAAATAAAATATGGAAGAATTCTACAGGCAAGGAGGCAATTTTTCACAATATTGTAATGGTCTATAACTGTTTGTAGAGCTCTCTGTCTTGTGCTTTCATTCACACACACACACACACACACACACACACAAGCATGCACCTCAACCAGCAACCCCAGCGAGCTGCAATAAAGGTGGCACTGATAATTATGATAATGAATCTAGCTTCTGTCCGCTGTCTATTGTCACCTGGTAATGAGTTTGTCCTGAAGGTCACTGCAGTAATAGCTCATTAGCAACGCTAGCTAATACTGCTCTGTGATGTAGCCCACAATTGCCAGAGGTGCATTGGTCAGCCAGGCTATTTGTTTTCTGTAGCAGCTGAACCACTTTTGTCTTTCACCATTGATCAGTGTCGGTTTTGTTACCACATAACAATGCGTTGTGTGTGTATGTGTGTGACTGCCTGAGTGTGCTTCCACATAATGTATTTTATGTAATGTGTGCATGAGTGTTTTCACATCTGTTTGTGTAGGTTTGTTTTTTCACCTGTTTCTTTATACAGTGTCTAAGTGTGTCTATACAGTATGACACGAAAGCCAATGTGAGAAAACTTTTTTAGAAAATCTGAAAACAAATCAAATGAAAAACATGACATTTTAGTAAAACATGACATTTCCGAAAATATAACATTTAAAAAACATTCTAAACTATTAGATATGCACACCCATGTGTTTCATGTGAAACCTAAAACCTGAGATTTTGGCCTGTTTGTGTATTCTGTGTGCATGTTTGTGTGTGTGAGAAGAATGAGTGTATGTGATCCAGTATGACCAATACTCAGTAGCCAAGCTCTGCCTCATTAGCTCAGTGCAGATGGATGTCACCAGTCCCTGGATTTTCCCATAGACAAACTCTTGGTATTGCTGCCTACAGGGTATCCTAATATAAATGAATTGGGCCCAGCAGGTTCTTGCACTGTGACTTGGCAGCTCACTGATGGCACATTTTCTTTCTAAAGCTGGCCTTACTTTTCAGTCTGGAACCCATCTGACAAATGCATCCTCGTTCTGGGAGCAAAACTTATGAAAACCTATAGATAATTTTGCCATAAAAGGATGTAAGTCATTTAATCTTCCCTCATATTTTATATACTCTATTGTGCAATGGAGATTTCAATTAATTCTTGTTAAATGTTATAAAATGTCAGGTATAATAGCTATGTCCGTGAAAAGAATGGTAGACTTACTGTTGCTGGATACCTGCAGGAAAAATTAAAAATTAAATTTTAACTTAGAAACTGAGTGTTTAGACTTAGGGAGTACAGTATGCATTAATGTGGGAGGCTTCTAGCATGATCTGACATGATCAAAATATTGTTTGGATCAAACTATTAGCTTGGATGACTCTGAACCACCTCTTAGTTATTGGAGTTACTGTTCCCACCAACCTGCCCAGTGTTTTGTCTGCTGCTAGTTGTTGTTTTACTCTCATTGCCTGCTGTTCTTTTCTCTCTCCTCTTTCCACTCAACCTAACCATTGAGGTAGATGGTCACCCACGCTGAGCCTGGTTCTGCTGGAGGTTTGCTCCGTTAAAGGGAGGTATTTTCCCATCCACTTTAGCCTAATGCGTGCTCAGTTGGGATTGTTGAGTTTTCTACATAAGCCACGCAAGAAACTCCCGCCACTTCTACAATCACCATACCAGTGCCATCTCTCTCTCTGCATCTATGGCAACTCCTGACCTTGCTGGCCCCTACATGTAGCCTGTAATGTCCACCAGTCAGGCATCCCCTGCCACTGCTGCTCTGAATGAAATTGTGTCCCCTTCAAAAGGACTTGACTACAGAGCTACAGCAGCTACAACCACTTTACCTCTGTTGTAGACAAGCTAAAGAAGTGAGCCAGTCTGTAAATGTAGTAGCTGCACTGAATGAGTTGTAAATAGTTTTCACTTTCATGACTTGTCATTCTAAATGATGTTTAGTGATACCTTTTAAAATATCTAAACTATAGTGTTGCTGTTTTGGGCTACACTTTTTACACACTTTTTTCTATGGGGTGATCTGTGTGAGACAATTTGTGTAAGTTATAGCACTGTACAAACTGCAAGCTGTTTTCATTTTCTTTTTTTTTTTGGCATTTCATTCTTAATCTCTCAGATGATACAGTTTACACCGTAGTGCAGAGTTGTTTTTCAAAGTCCATTCACTTCTTTGAATAAAGAGATCAATGCTGAAGTAACAAAGAGCTGTGGAATTTTAATGAATATACATAACAGTTGGAGTAAATCTGTTTATCAATAAATATTAACATATCTGTCACTGTAATCTGTCAGATTACTTGAACATTGGCGTACATTGGCTGATTTTTTTGGCTATTTCAACAGTATCAGTTTGATGCTTCAGGGAGATGCAGTGACCATGTTTCACCTGCAGGCCCTGATACGGCAGCTGCGAGATTACCTCCCTCTATGACTGGATCAAGAACCCGTTTGCCCCCGAGAATGAGGATGCCATTGCAGGGCTCAGTTCCAGCGGAGCAGGACAGCCTTGTGGAGGTATCTTATGATACTTCTTTGAAACTGATTTTTACACAGAAGCACCTGGCGCACTTTTGGATGTATGTTTACCCTGAATTCACGGACCTGGTAAACAACTTAACTGGACATCAGGACTTTGACAGCTGCGAAGCAGCAACATCATTTGTGTCATTATGTAAGTCAAAGGAGCCATAAATGAAATGTTACCCAACATGTAAGCCATACCCAGTGGAATGAAATTTCAGAAAGACTCATATAAATCTTGTGTTTTGCTTATGAGTGAGCACTTTAGTGCGTTTATATACAGTATGATGAATCTGAATTATTACAACACCAGATTTATTGTTTTGCCTATTTTCTCTCTTAATATTTGAGTTGGATACTGTAAAATGTCAGGCCCATGATAAGTGTGTTCTAGCCAGCTGACAAGTGTGTTCAACCCACTGGAAAGGCTAAAATGTTAAAAGATAAATCTTACAATCATCTGGTCAAATAGCCTAGGGGTTTATAGAGCAGCTTAGAACTCTGTTCTGTCTGTGTTCAATCCTTATATGACTAAGTAGCTTTTGAAGGTCATTGAAAGGAAAGAGGGAAATACAGCAATGAAGGGAATGCATCTACCTGACTTTACAGCATGGGAGGATAAAGCATAGCTTAATAATGCTGGATACATGTGTTCAAATCTTTTAAAGGTGGTCACTGTATTTTGAAGGCCAGTACCTATTAGAAAAGATAAGATGCTAAAAGAAAAATCATGAAAGCATCTGGCCAAACAGCCAGGGGTTTAGAGAGTGGCTTAGAACCTGGATGTCTCTGGGTTCAATACTTATATGACTCAGTGACTTTTCTAGGCCAGAACCCAAAAAAAACTTAAATGCTCACTGAGAGCACTTGCCACTGTGAAGGGGACTTGGTGGTGTGGTTTGGCTTATCACTGTCTGTATCTCATCAGTGAATCAGGCCTGGTTCAAATCCTGCCCCTTGCCTGTTCCTGAAGCTGTTGTCCCAGGCAACCATTCACACTCAAATACATACACACATTGTGTGCAATTTTTCATAGCCAGGTGCACTTTTCATACTATTTTTCATTATATCTTGTTATGATTTGGCGCTATACAAATAAAGATGAATTGAATTGAATTGAATTGAGAGTAGCCAAATATTTAATTAAAATCTAGTATATTAAAGAGTGTGCCAACAGGACATATCTAGCTTTCTCTTTTAGTGCTCAGCATAAAATTTGAAGAGAAAAAACTATTATATTGACCATAAAAGTCTGGGAAAGTGGATTGCAGTCAGCCATTTTGCAACTAGAATATGTGTCATAGTTTAATGAGTCAGTCAGCCATTTTGGCTTCTGGAGACATGACTTAATCAGTCAATTAGAGCGGCTGTTGATTAATATGACTGGACTGGGAGCCACCTCAGCCAAGTGAGAAATGGGCCGTTGAATGAATAATCACGACTGTAATGTTGGAGCTCTGCCGCATGAGTTATAATCATCAAACATTAAAGGGGAAATAAACCCAAATTTTAAATATGGTCCCAGCTTCCAGCTTCTCTGAATGATGATCCATGGGCAATTCTCCTGAATGAGTGGAGAAGGAAAAAAGCTCAATGACAGTTATTTGCCAGTTGAACAATAATGACACCTCTGGGGGCTACAAGGAACAAAGTAATCAATAAAACAGGACTGGCTATATATTTTACCCTCTACTCACTTTCTAAAGGCTGTGCAGCCCTTAAAGCAAGAAAGTAAAACTGTATGTTTTAATAATAAATATTCATGAGATACATATGCATAACTTTTGTTCTTTTTCAGGAAATGAATTTTCTTTGTATATGCCAATTTTACTATTATGAAGAATTTTGCATCAAAACTAATGTTAAAAATTTTCAGCAATGTGTACGTTTTATTTTTTAGATATACTGCATAGAATATTCCAAATCCTTATAATCTCACTGAAAAATTAAATGCCTGAATGCCCATGCAAAGCTTACAGTAAGCCCTTAAAAATGCTAGTTAGCATCATGCATAACCTTTATGTGAAAATGTGTTTAAATTCACCTACATTCTTCATTAAACTAACTTCACAGGAACAGAAATACTACTTAGTTGTCAGGGAAAACAGCTAGCTCTTTTCAGCATGGCAGCTATATTCCCAGAGGAATGTGTGTTGAACAATAATATGCAGTGGATAATTCCACCATGAAGGAAAATAAGTGTTCAGTGCGTTTTCATTGCAGAGCCTTGGACCAACTCCAACCTCATCAGAAGGGCAAATTTATTTCAGAGTCAGAAATGCATTGGCTTTAATTTCACGCTGCACGCATTTTGATACCAGCAAGAAGGCAGAAAAAGAGAGGGATAGGAAGACAGAGATAAATGGGAAGAGAGAGAAAATATGAAGTTTAATTTTCTGCTAAAAGCCAGCATACCAAAGAGAATTGAGGTTGATACACTAAAAAACAAAGGAGGAAGAGAAGCAAAATAAGATAAAGGAACAGGAATGGTCTATATCAAGGTTATGTAAATTCAGGTTAGGTAATTGGAATTTAGTTTGAGAAGTAATTCATTCAGTGTTTGATCTTTGTCTTTAGCTTTGTGCAAATGATTGTAGAGAATGCTGCAGTGCTTTTAAAATGTATTTCATTCACTTCTATTTATTTTGGGAGCAGAGTCAAAGAAAGGTTATGAACACAGAGAAATGGCTGTGCTGATGATGTTGCTGTGAAGGTTTCTCCTGTGATGGAACTTTAAAAATAATAGGCAGCAAAATGAGGGGACGTATGAAACGATTTTTTATGTAGAGAACAAAAACAGATCAAAACAGCCATGGTGCAGCACCTACTTTGAGGCTGACATTTGAATGATTTCTTTACATCTCATGATAGGTGGAAATTCTCAACTTTTATCCCTATGGACAACCAGTGCCTCCTGGTGCTTTACATTTGACCCCTTCTTGCATAATGAGACTTTCCAGATAACACTGTATTCTTTGACTGGGCTGCTGTGCGCATTGGAGAATTGCAGAGTGACAGGCTGACAATATACTGTGGTGTGTAAAGGCTTTGCGTAATGACAGTCGCTGCTGTTTTTTTACCATGTGATTTATGTTTAAATATAAACCAGCTGAAACTGGGGTATGTCACACTCAGCTTCTCAGTAACTGAGATTAATAAAACAAAACACTTTGGTATGTACTGGGGATATGGTTTTCTTCTTTAAATAAATAAAAATAAAAACCTTAAGGAAATTTCTTTTTTAACCAATTGCATCATCTAAAATGTCCTTCTTTAACTGGATCACTGTGCTGCATATTTCTTGTGTGTCCAAATCATCTGGGGACTCAGTGCCCACCCATGAACACACACTCAACAGTGCCTGCCTACATATAGCTTCTGTATGGACTGTAACGCTGTGGCTGTAGGAGCTCAGACAGCATGTTGTACAGTGACGGGAAAAGAACATGACAGCAACAGTGGGTCCTGGTTGGGAGAAGCAGGTTGACATTTGGACACACTTCAAATATAATGCCACAGAGAGAAAAGGTGAGTGTGTGGTATTGTAGGGAGAGGATCCCTGTGGCTACAAAAATGCTGAAATATAACCATAAGCCACTTTAAGGCACACCAAACAGACATTTAGATAACCTAACATTAAATAACATCACATTACTTTTAAAACAATATCAAAGTAACTACTAAATGTATTTTATATTATTTTAGATTTTGATTAATACAATGTATGGCTATGGAGATGACAAAGCTGGTCAAACAGTGTTCAACCAACTGGGTTTGGTTTGACATATTCTGTGAATTATCAAGTGTACATGATCTCCCTCCAGTAAATATGAGTTCTTCTCAAACAATAATCCAAACATTTTGAGCTTGTCTTTGTGTCTGCTTGCACATACTGTATGTACACTATGTATTTTGGTGTGAAAATGTCACAAATACAGTAGAATAAATGCAAACAAAACTGTTAGGTGACACTGGTTTCATATAGTTATCATTATTTCAGGTGTCTATTTGGGTCTTTAAGGGATTAGGCCTTTAAGTATTGTATATTAATAACTGTAGTTATAAAGGACCATCATCATCACCAGTTCAACATTAAGAGACTTAAATAAATTAAATAAATCAAATTGTTTTTCTACCCCAGCTCTTCAAAAATAGCAACTAAATTTGGTGTTGTAAAATTGTTGTGTAGAGAAAGCCACATATTAATAAAATGAGAAATTATTTCCTTCTTATCAACAATGGTCGAGCATCATGAAACTATTTGTTCTCTTACAGCTCCCTAAAATCCATAGTTAGGTGTTGGAAGGTCATAATCTGCCTTAAAAAAACTGCCATCCTACAATCCTCTCAAAAATAGCAAAAAATCCACCCCAGTACTTTTGCCAGCCCTGTCCAAAGTCTCTCTGTATTCCACAACCTCCTGCCTGAATTACGTTATCCTGCCAAGAGCGGCTTCTATTTATGTAGCTGAGAAACTGTTACTGGGACCATATGACAATATGCATATATTGACATATGACAACACAACACAGGCTATCACACAACTGCACTGTCCTTATGTGATTATTGTATTGATGAGAAGAGTTAGTTTATGAAAAAGTCAAAATGTTCATGTTTACCCATATGTTTTTATTTGAGTACAGTGAATAAGCTTTTAAATGCTCAGTGGATGGTGAAACAGGAAGGCTATTTCTATGTGCAGAGTCACCACTCTTCTCTGTGTGTGGGAGACGCATACAAGACATAGCTCAATAGAAACACAGGAATATTAAGCAAGACAAAATGTAGAAATATTCTGTTCATTTATTATGGAGTTCAGCCATTAAGGAAGAACCTACCTGTCGGCTATATGATGAAGAATTGACATTTAGACACTGTGTGGAAGTAGTCATTCTTCCACAGTTTTTGTTAGACCATGTACAGTACGTACAGACACATGACAAATTTAAGGAAAAACAACACAAAGTGTTATAGTAAGGTGGTGGACCACCACATGTCACCAGAAAAGCTTAAATGTGTCTTGGCGCTAACACTACTAATTTTTGGTCTAGTGGATGATGGGGGTGGAGACCATTGTCTGGCATGTCAGTCCAAAATATGCAATACATGTTAAGTTGGATTATGATCTGGTGACTTCGAAGGCCATAGCATATGATTCACGTAATTTTATACTCAGTTTTAGTCATGCCCTCAAACCCTGTGGATGGGGGCATTTTCATACTGGAAGAGACCACTCCAATACAGGATAGAAATGTTTCACCATAGGAAAAAGGGTGATCACACAGAATGCTTAAGGGGACTTGTGGACCCAAACTGTGGTGTGAAGGGGTCGAGCATTCAGGCCTTACCCACTTACCCATTTGTTAAGATTATAGTGAAGAATTACTCATCTGACTATATCACTGCCCCAATATATGAATCAAACTACTAAATGAACCTATGTGAAAAGCAACATAGGTTAGGAAGGAAGGTAGAGGTAGGAAAGGTTCAAATCTTAACAACTATTTGTTATGCAAAGCAAATCTAGCTACAAGGATGAGGATATGACCGAGTGATCAGTTCAGCAAGGTCTATATTCCTGTATATATTTAATTCTACCTCGCATGGTTGTGTTTTGTATTTGGTTTAATTTTGACCTAAGGATTATTGTGAAAAATTATTTGACTGAAATCATGCTTATTCTAAGCACTGTAAGCTAAACGGTTGTCCCGATGACTTCTATTTAAATTCAAGTTCTAATTTAGTAAATCTCTATGACAGAGCCAATGATAGCAAATTTAGCAATAGCTATAGAGACATACAGCTCCATCTTCTCCTAAGCACAGACTTCAGCTCTGAAGACATTTGAGTAATTTTGTTAAATAATTAAATCTAATTAGTATAAGGACTTTCTAGCTTCAGTTAACTCCACAAAAATTATACAATGATATGAAAGACAGCATTAAAACAAAAGCAGTGATATATGATGCAATTGCATTTCACGTTATAGATGACATCTAGCCAATCAGCACTGCCAGAACTGAGCTAACACACACACATACACTCGTGGGTTGTCTACTGTATCTTGACACGTGTCCATCCAAACATAATATACATCTTCATCACATGCTCATTTAAATTTTAATATGTGCTACAAACTGTGTGACATGTGGACAATGATGGGTGGCTTTGCAAAACAAATCTAGCACGAAAATATGTGTTTCACATGAGCAAGTGAGAAAGCAATTACATTTCAATTCAATTCAATTCAATTCAATTTTATTTATATGGCGCCAAATGACAAATTACAGCAGATATAATTATCAAACGTACATGAATATCAGCTTACCGGTCTCTGTCTTCTTTGTCCAGAGGCCAGCTCTGTCTGCTTCATCCAACATGTCTTTTTGAAACATTTAAACTACTGTAAGTACAATCGTTATGTACATTTTTGTATGTCAAGAAAACATGTGTGAGTGTAAATCACCTTTCTTCAGAGCACATTTGTATTTAGAATAGGCTATTCTGTTTCTTTACTTTGTGTTTCAAACATTTATTTGCCATTATATAAATCTTTTAATCAACTAATACAAAGGATGCATATGTTAAATATATTTCACCATGCAGTGAAATCACAGTAGACTCAGTAATTTAGCCCATGTGTCGCGTATGATAAGTAACATGATATGTCACATTACAATTATACTAACACACATAAAAGTATATGCTGTACGAAGACCTATAGGTACATTTTCTGTACTGTTTACAGCCAGTCTCAACATTATACATATTCTCAACACCGGTGATTTCTGGTAGCCAGTAAAATCCTATGGAGAAATGAATGGCAAAATATAGTTCCTGCAACCTGGATGTAACAATAACTCTGTTTGTGGTGCAGGATTCAGCAACACTACACAGTCAATAGGATGTCCACACGCACACACACACACACACACACATATACTTTACGTACCAATGTGAACACACTGTACATACAGTAGACCTACATGGATTCATGCATGTAGATAGGAAGGCACATAGTGATTGTAAACTCACAGAGATGCACATACACACAATCTGCAGAGGACTGGGTTGCTATATCTACATCAGTATCAGTAGAGAGAGATACATTGAGCATCTTGTTTGGTCACTGCCCCTTTGAAATGATCACTCCCAAGGCACTTTTTTTCTGAGGAGACGAGAGTCAGACTAAAGATATAGCCCATAAGGCTTCTTATCCTACATCTACAGCAAATATTTACACATATTTCAGCTTCACTTCTGTATATTAGTGTGATTATGCATGCGAGTTCTGGACGCTGGTCTAAAAAAAGTCGATATTGTTAAAGGATCTATATAAAGATAGAAGTACTTTTGACTCTAACTGTAATACTTGTTTAGATGGATATTTTGCAGTTTGCAAGTTTTATATTGCCTTAATGATTTGGATCATTTTGTGTAGCAAATAATTATTCTGAGCAAATATCTACCAATCTTTTTTTTTTTGTGCTTGGCGCTCTGCTGCAAAATTATATAAATGCTATTAAAACAGCTGATTTTGTTAGTAATCTGGTTGTGAAACATCCACCAGTGGAAAAAAAGGAATTTGACCATTCTAACAAAACTAGTATGATTTGTGTGTATGTATTTGCTAAGTCTTTGTTACTGTTTTCTCACCATCTCAACTTCTCTAAAAAGCATGATTACACACCGTCCAGCTCTAAAGAGGCACCTCATGCATGTTTGTATGACGTGGATAGCTTTCTAGTAGACCACTGCCAGCTTAAAACACACAATATTTAAATGCGAAAACACTGGAACTACCTGTATCTACTTTATTTTGTGATAATATTTGAAGTGATGAAGATGGACGATATGACAGTCCCTTAGAAGTGAAGTCATCTTAAGCCATTGGTTGCTGTAAAGGTAGAACGCTGGTTTAATGGAATAGTACAGTGAAGGTAATTACTGAAGCTCTTGAAGTTTGGTCCTTTTACTATTTCTTCTATGAAGCTATTGCGTAGTTATTACTTTACCACTACTATGCACATGAAGATATAAGACTGTGCATCTCAGTATTAAGAAGATGTTTCTGCAACAGTTTGTATTTGGTGTAAAGCTACAAAGTCTAAAGAGAATAAATGCAGGGTTTGGGGGTGGTGATGCACTGCGGTTGATAGGATTCACACCTGGACTTTAATATCACTGTAGCATCACATAGACTTTTCAAATCAAAGCTCCATCTTAACAGAGGTAATCTTTTATCCTCTGTGGATTCACTGACACACACACACATAC
Source organism: Sandelia bainsii (assembly GCA_032362345.1). NCBI lineage: Eukaryota > Metazoa > Chordata > Actinopteri > Anabantiformes > Anabantidae > Sandelia > Sandelia bainsii. Next base: position 5,742,230 of record JAUMHL010000028.1, read on the forward strand.
ACACACACACATATTAGTCGATTCTCACTCCCGCTGCTGACACCATCACAGATAGAGTGATGAAATGATTTTCTCCTCCAGTGCTTTTCAATTCACATTAAGGGGAATATTGTGCTCCCCTTTTAAAACGACCACAGGTAAATCAAACTATATTGGGCCCACTGAAAGCCAACCCTTGTCTCTTTATCAGTGTGATCTAGAGAGTGCCATATATGTGTATATCGAGCTTTTTTAAAGTGGAGAGTCAGTTTTATTATATAGTAAATGCAGTGGGAGTTTTATGTGAAGCCTAAATTATAATCATTTTCCAAGTTATAGCTCTCTTTCTGTTGATTTTAGAGCAAGAATTAATTTAGAATATCACTGTGAGAGAGTCAAACTGCATCTGCCGCATATAAACCAAATAACCCACTCCAATATGAAATCTTAATGGATGCTGGATTTTAAGGTAGAAAGTCTGCAGTCGCACTTTCTGATTTCTCTCTTTAGAGTTTGCTCAGACTTGGAACTGGTTCAACTTCGTTAGCAACAACTTAAACCGCCAACAACTGATACACACACACACACACACACACACCTATACACAAAGTAAAAGAAAACAGATTTCTGGCTGCAGAGAAACTGATGAACAAACAGCTCTCTGAGCAAGAACAAAGCAAATCAACTCTCGGTGCCAGCATAATGACATTGGGGAATCAAATCACTTTAGATAGCTGCAGTCAGGTATTACCATTCTGCATCTCCAAAAAAACACACCAACAAACTCTGCAATTCAAATAGACGACACAGAGTCAAAACATTTTTTCCACATGGCAACAGATTGATGCCCTGACCTCTGTTTTGTGTTGTAATGCTAGACAGAAATTTGTTGTATTGACTGAGCTTTGTCAACAGAACACAGCATGTGTCTTTCTTTACAAAGTGTACCTGGTGACTGATATTACAACTGATGCAATAGATGTAGATAGATAGATAGATAGATAGATAGATAGATAGATAGATAGATAGATAGATAGATAGATAGATAGATAGATA
>JAUMHL010000028.1:5745036-5762074 GCA_032362345.1 Sandelia bainsii
CTTTATTTTTCCTGTGTTAATCTTTATTATCTTGTATTTTTTCTATTTTTCTATACTGTTCTGTAACATTATTTTTTAAAGGTTACCGCAGCACTGAAATTTCCCTTTGGGGATCAATAAAGTATCTATTTATTTTATTTTATTTTATTTTTTTATCAGACGTACAGATGTCTCACAGAGAAAACTGGGCCCACAACGCCCATCATTCCTAACACCCTCTGTACATGTGTGACAAAGGAAAGTTGAAGTGCAGAATCACTGTCTTGTGTTTTGACAGACAAATTGATCTCAGCTTGAATGATTTGATCATATTAACAAAAAATCCTACTTTGTATTTTGTAAACTGCTGAAGCACTGTAATCTCCAATAAATGGGAATGATAAAGGGACACAATGCTATGTTAATGTTTTGGGTGAAATTTTGTTATTGGTAGATTTCCATAACCAACTTCTTGATTTTTATCCTCCATAATCTGTATGTCCAGTGTCTACTGTGCATCAGTGGTGCAGCAGCTACTATATCCTATTCTTTTTTTTTAGATGCTGTAATGTTATACTGTGTACAGAAACACTGTTACTACCTCATCTTCAACAACAGTGAGCGAACTGGCTGTGAGGAAATATCACAAGAAATAACAACAGAACAGAAGGTGTTAATTTACCCTGTAAACCAAACTGCAGGAGATATGGGGTAGATTTTTGAAATTTTAATTATTTGTCAGCCCCTGTTAATAACAAGCTAACTGTAAATAGGTCAGACTAGTTCTGCCTCATTTAATCATAAACCAAGTCCAAAACACACAACATGTAAATCCACTGAATAATTCCACAGGCATTCTGTGTGGAGCCAGCCAGCAGAGGTCAATGCAAGGACCATCTCTCCTACAACTTCCCCAATTGATTTTGAAAACTAATGCCAGTGTCATGGCAACATGCCAGCTAACATATTCATGATGTGATGGCAGTGAGGTGCCAAGTAATGCTGGGCTCATAGGAGAAAAGGTTTTGGCTGCAAATGCCTGGCAAAGTGAAAATTCTTGGTGCTTTGTTCGTACAGCGGTAGTGGACTCTGATTCTCAGAGTGAGATTATGTGAATGCTAAACACTTCCTTAATGCAAGTGTACACTCATTACAAGCAATTAATTTAAATCTGTATTTAAAATCGGTATTTTCCCCTCTTTCACCATTCCTTTAAAACAGGATTGTATAATTACTGTTTAAATAAAATAACATATCTCTTACTGATTGATACTAAGGTGAATTTCTTTATTTATGGGGTATAACATCTTTGCCTTTGATTTATTTCTTTACAGACACAGACACAGATGCATTCAGTTGCTCTCAGGCTTTCACTTTCTTGACTGCCTCTCTTGTCCCTCTTACACACATAGAATCACTGACATTTTCACCTTTTTTTCTCTTTCTCTCCACCTTCACCCAGCCTCGCTACCTTTCTCTCTCCCATCTTATTCTGATGCACGGCTGTATATTTGGCCTTTGTAGAGACAGCCTTGCACCTGGAGGATTCTCCTGGAATCAATTTACCCTGCCGGTGCCAAGCCACTGATCAACAATTTACAGGCCATCAACTGCTGGGGCTGCTGGGAGGTTGTTTAACTGGTATATTAGGTGTCTGACATGACAGAGCATTTACAGCACGTATAGTCCCTGCTTTAAACACAATATTAGGAATACCTTTTATGCTGTGTTTGCACAATTGCATATTATCTACACCTGTTTTATTTCATCTCCAGTCAGTCCCTCGCTCGTTTGCTATCATGGAGATTCAGTCTGTACCATAAGTGTGCTGCTGCAAATGTTTTCTGAAGTCTGACCCTGGTTCTTGTTATTCGTGTATTTCTAGACGTAGCTGATCAACCAAGGGTTTTGGTTGCAGCCCAGAATTCTATTTAAATTGTATTTGCTTAGAAAACACCACAGATAGACAGAAAAACAAGGCAAAATCATTCTGGTATTACAAGTAAGACCATAAAACATGTAACACCTGCACAGCAACACAATAAAGGAGTTCTAAGACATTACATTGTTGAGCATTACATTCAAATTTCATTATGATTGCAGCCATGAAGCCAGGAGCCTGCATAGATATATTACTGTATAAAAACCAGACCTGCTTGTAAGAACTAATTCAAATATGTAAACTCCATTGCAAAGCCCTCACACATCATTGCTGTCTTCCGTCGAGCTGTACAAGAATAACAACATAAAATTTAAAAACCCAGCTCTCTAGTGCTGTATCCATGGCGATTAATTCAAGTCATTGGGACTCTGTCAGTTTGTCTCTAGACAATTCTGTGCGTGTAGAGAAAGGAAAACAGTGAGAGGCAGAACAAGTAAGAAAAAGAAGAGAGTAAGTGAGAGAAAGAGCCAGATAGCCCAAACCACAGACAGGCAGACAGGAACACGGTGGTTGCCATGCGACAGCCATATAGAGTGGTGATGGCCATGGTAATGCTACCTGGCGTTCTGTTCAGTGATTTAATCAGCTCGCTCAGCTAGCTATAAATCATCATCAGGCTGAATTACCAAAGCTTAAAGGAGAAACAGTGACAAACACCAGAATGCACATCACTGTCACTATAGGAAAAGCCTGCTGCTCTGCAGTGTAGAACAAATATATAGTCGACTAAGTGGCTCATGGTACTTCTCAAGATTTTAACATTTAAAATTTTTCCTCCACTATCAAGGCACCTGGGGGTTCAGTGTCTTGCCCAGCGACCCTTTGACATCTTAACATAGAGGAGCTGGGGACTGAACCACTAATCCAGTAATTATTGGATGATCCACTCTACCTGTTCACCCATAGCTGCCATGACTGGTCCCATGAGAAAGAGATGGCTAATGCTAGGCAGGACAAACAGTGTGTTAAGTGTGCAGTAGTTGGTAAAGGTTCTGCAGGTGTTGTAATACTGTAATTGGAACAAAAAAGTGACATCTAGTAGAAATCAGTACTAACAAATCCCAGAGGAAAAAAATTACTAATGGCTCCTTTTTTTATCCCATTTGGAGAAAACAATGAGCAACTGTGCAATACAGCGATGCAACACTGAACATTATATTCCTCATGAATAGAAGAATTTATTGCAACATTATGGGTTTCTAGGTGTAATTAACTGAGAAGTAATAAACTGTGTATACAGATTCATATTTTGTCCCATAGTAATCCCACCTTTGTCTTCGAGTGGTTGAGGTGCAGTAAACCTTTCCTCTGGGATAGACTGTATGCTATCTTGCTTGAACTCTCCACATGGAGGCTAGTTAGCACAATATAAGTGGAATGCAAACTTAACAACACAATAGTTTCCCAACAACTGTTAAGGGACAACATATTTTTATTTTACATTGCTTCCACAAATGTCTAAAAACTGTTACCCTCTTCTGAAAATGTATAAAATGTGTATAATAACCTCAGTATCAGTAAGCAAATTTAAATTTGACTTTAAAATAAGTAAAATTGGCTGCTAGAATAATTTTAGTCAACGTTGCTAATCAGGCATTTTAGGCAGTAGCAAAATTACCATCATTATGCTAATTATGAATGACTAATCAGACTTCTCAAATAAAATACTTGAGAAACATTTACACAGAACCATTAAATAACTACAGTGATGAGCCAAAACACTATGGCCAGCATAGGTATTCTCACCAGTCTGTGGATTAGAGGCCCCATATGCTGCAGGGTGTGATGCGCCGTGTGTTGTGACACATTCCTCCCATAACATCATTAGAATTCGCTCTGCTGTTCAGACAAGATGGGACTGCCTTAATTGCCCTTGGGCCCTTGGGCACTGATGTTGCACCAGGTCATTGTTTGTCCCTCCTTGGGCCAATGTTGATAGGTACTCTACCACAGCTGCCTGGGAGAACCCCACAAGCCTCATGCATTTTAAAAACAGCCCATGATTTGGCCCTTGTCACAGTTGCTCAGGTCTTTACATTTCTCTCATAAATCACAATAATCTATTAATATTACTGCTAATTATATGTCAAATGTTGACATCCACGGTTGTTTAAAAGGAAATCAACATTATTCCCTTTATCTATCCTTGATCATGTTTCAGATCATCTGTGTATACTATAATTATCATCATTAACTTGCTAAATGTGGTGGAAATTTCCTCTGCTTCCAACTTCCACTGTACACACCATCAGTGTCCTGCTATCTATCCACCAGCTCCTGCCAACAGATGTATTGTCAGTTACTACAGGCTTTGTTGTTGTTAGTCACTTTAGAAAACACTTACCAGCACGATGATACAAACAACATGGGCAAACTGGATTTTAGCTGTGATTTGTAATTTAAAACACCACCTAATGGCCATTTTGGTGGGTAATTCACTGGGCAAGGAGATGAGGTACATTCCTTTAGTGCATCTCTGGGCACGTTAGCCTGTGTCTGACTTCAGTGTGTGCTTCACTACTTCTAACAATGTCCATCTGCTTCAAAATAATATGTCACAGTCGCTCACTTCACTGCCAATATTTTAGTAATGATAATCATCAACTTTCCTATCCTAACAAGCTGTAGCCAGGATTTTAGAATTAGAAGAACTAAGAAAAGTTGTGTGTTGTAAATTTATAAACAATTAATTATCTTTATAGCAACTATAATAATAAAAATAATAAATTAATTAATCAATAATAATGTACACTTTATTAATCTGCTTAGGGAAATTCTTGAGGACAGGTAGCTTAAGGGTTCTTAAGGGTTCCGATTACAGCGTCTTGTCCAGGCGCATTTGACCAGGAGCTGGGGGAACCGGGAATAAAACCATCAACCCTGGGGTCCATAGACGACTGCTCTACCAACTGATCCACAGTAATGTCATTTAATACAGTGTAGTAAGCAAATCAAAGGTTTATCAATCCTACTATACAGTATGAAGCATTTCTAAATGGTGTATAGTCCAAAGTCCATTGAAATACAATCTAAAGATTGGTCCATGTGTGAAACGACATGTGCATCCATGTTTTACTGTGTTACTAAGGATTTAAAACACATTGAAGATGAATGTCTATTATAATTCCTGACAAATATATAAGAATGTGTCCTTATATTTTCTTTAAACTATTGCACATTAGAATATATAAACCATGAGAGCTTAAATTAAAATACTGGCCCAGTGTGACAAATGCGTGGTGGTTGCTTTTTCAACTTTTTCATTTGATTATAGGCAAATTATCAACCATCATCAGTAGCAGGCAGACAACTTCTGTTTTTGTAGGCTGTTAATGTACTATTTAGAAAAGTTTATATTTGCTGATAGTGAAAGTTTCGTTAGTGTCTTTTATTTAGTTAGGAATATGTCCCAGCCTTTACTTTGACCAGTTATTTTAATGTTTTTTGCACTGCATGTTCCTAATTGTTACTGTACTGCTTAAAAACACACCACAGTAACAAGTACAGTATACCCCACAAGATCACACTTCACAATCTACAGGGATTCAGTATAGCCTGGTAAGCATTTGTCAGTGCATGCCTACACTGCTGAAGATCCTCCCAGCCCTGCAGAGAGACTTGAAACCCCTTGACAAGTCACTCAACAATCATGCAAGCCACCCCTGCTTGTGATGCTCATCCACCAAGCCCTCATTTTTGACACTTTATTTCTTACTGGCCTCTTCAATCCCCCTGAGAGCTACTACTACTGTGTGCCCACATGCTTTGATGTTTAAAAAATATCTAACACAGAAACCTTGCCCTAAATACAGTCAAGTTGAACCAAATTGGATTTTAAAGCATATTTCTATTACCATTAGTAAACTATGGCTTTTATTCTATATTAGCAGAAGTTGCACCAACATTACTTTCTCTAACGGTATGTCAGCAAATGTTGGGGTCTTTGCTGTTTGATTGGGTAACATTGGTGGATTTAGCATTAAGCACACAGAAATACTTATCTCAGTCTCGCCCTCCAACTCCCCTTTAAGTACAGGACAGATGGTTCATGTGTCAACGAAGCTGTTTCAAGTAAAATGGCAACACACACAAACACAAGCATGCACACAAACACACCTGCAGGTAGACTTCAACTGTAGGGCTTATCAGGTTGCCCCAGCTGTGTTGCCAGACGTTGGCCTCCACTTTCCGTCTGTCTGCCGGAGTTAAACTGGATGTGTTTAAAATTAGATTTAACATCGATCATTTCTGCGGCCTGAATGGGGCCCAATGTCAAAGGCTGGCAGGGGCAATCTCTCACCCACCGTCCGTCTGCCTTGCCTCAACACACTATCAGTCAGACCTAGGAGAGATGGAGGGAGGAATGGAGAGAGAAAGAACACTAGGGAGGGAAGAGAAAGAAGAAGAGAAGAAGAGGGAAAGAAACAGACAAGAACGGAGAAAAGACTGAAGGAATGGATGAATGGAGATTGCATAAAAGGGCAGGAAATAGAGAAGGGAGGCCAGAAGAGGTGATAGAGATAAAGAGGAGAGTTAAGGAGGGAGAGAAGGAAGATATGAGACATGGAAGACAAGACAGATGGAAGAAGGAGAGATGAGGGAGTGAGCAAGGAAAATTAGAATATATTTACAAATTGCTTTCTGTTCTTGATTTACTGTTTTCTTTCATAAAAAAAAACATTTTTACTTTAAAAAAACATTTTGGATCCCAAACAGCAAGTACCAAATTCTGTGCCCAGATCACTGAGCACTTCATTAGTAGTAGTTTTGTGGGTGATCTCCTGAGGAAAGGAGGAGGCCGTATTTAAATTAAGGTTTCTATGTCTGCTCCTCACCAGGATAACAACAGCATCTGTGCACAAGTAGAACGCAACTTCCTTTCAAACATATTAAATACAGATTCACTCACAGCCACTGCACTCACTTCAGGCTTGATAAATCAAATTGTGAGTCCTCAAATTATGTATTTGCATTTTCAAATCCCAGTATTTTGTGCATTTGGGCAAAAATGTCCCACTTTATATGCTATTAAAGCAAAGGTTCAAAATCCACAGTGTGCACTTTTTTGCACATTTGATGCAGTCCTCGGTGCACACCCTAAGTAGTTTACACCAATTTTGGTGGGTGACAACAAGTTTGCAAATGCTTTTGTACATGCAAACCTTTAGTCAATGAGGCCCTTTAAGTAAGTGTAGAGAAAATGTAGGTTCAGGCAGAGTTTAAAACAGTTACTTTAATTTATTATGTCATTCCTGTGCCTGAATGGATAGTAGAGATTGGACAGCAGAGATAGAGACTGCGTGTTCTTAACAGTGGTGTCATTTATGTGACTTATTTGCATGGTAATTGTATTTTCATGCTACGTTTCCCTTTTCACTGTCATCACTGACCAAAAGAAGAAAGCTGATCTGCATATTAACAAGTTACATTTTGGGCAATGGTGGCACAATGTTAGATAATAAAATTATTATATATTCTAACTTTTCCTGGATTATTGTCCCTGCGGTGTAGCTGTGCTTTTGTTTGAGAATTTAAGGTGCTTTAGTTGAACAGGAGAGGTAAATATGGTACAGACATGTTATGTTAACTTTCGGTAACTTCCGGTACTGATACTGTTTTTGCTGACAACACTAATGTCGTTTGTGACATGTTCAATTCCCAGAGCAGCGCCCCAATACGTCAAGCATTCTCTCAGTTGTACAGTACAGTACAGTTGTTACTTGTTTTATCATGCATCTCTGTTCCTTGAACCAAGAAGACAACCTTTAGAGATACCTGCTTACTTCATGGTTGCCATGTTTATTTGAGTCATGGAATAGAGACACACCTGAAAGAAAGTGATAAAATTCTATTCAACCAAATGAGATGGATTTTCTTTTGCTGGCAGTTTGGAAAACTTTCTGGTCTTGGGATGTGTCTTCAAAAAAAGAAAGATAGTTTACTGAGTGAGTATCCGCCATACAAGGAGTAGCGAATTAAAGGAAAATGGAAGTTTGTATGGCAGGTTTGTATAGTATCCAATCATCTAAAAGCTCTCATTAATGACAAATCGTCTTTATTAAAATTGAAACAAAAACACAGTCTTTCTATAACCTTAACTAAAGTGCTTCTCTTGAATAAAAGCAACCTCACATACAACTCTGAACTCAAACTTAGTTTCTGGTATGTCAGGTTTGCACTTTATACGCACCACATCCACTCCAACCACCTCTTTGCAATTCGCTTTCCATTATTGTGTTCCACATCCACTAATTATATATATATAATAATATAATTATATATATATATAGTTATATCCTGTATAATTTGTGCCACTGCCTGTATATATACTGACTTGTTCAATGAATACTACCTTGAAAATGGTCTCATCCATTTTGGACAGTGAAATATGCATTGGAACATTAACACAGTCAAAAAGAAAGGTTGTGTTGGGTCATTTTAGTCCGTGTCCAGGTATCAACCTGATTGACGCTTTGCAGGTGAAGCAGAACATCCTTTTATGAAACGTACAATAGTCTTTCCAAGCATGACATTCTCTGTAGTACCATCTATCCCCCGCACACCAGTTATGGCTTACAGCTATAATGCACACTCACTGGACTGTCGCTACAATCATCAACATCCTTGTTATGTTTGTGAGGCATGGCCTTCTCAAACGCGAGGAACATTGATTTTTATATCCCTGCTCCCATCAAGGTTTGTAGCATCTTTAGTCTTGCTATCTTGCCTCATGTCTTTATAGGGACAATATGTTTGAGTGAATACAGTTAATTAAACAATTAAGGACTTTCTGATAAACATTTGATCAGCAGTATGATGAACTGTTTCTGCTTCATAGAGTAAATACACAACCCTGTTTCTGTTCAGTTAATTCCTGAAGTGCTTTTCTCATTACTGTCTTAATGGTTGTTCAATTAGAGTTTCCATCACTTTGGACTGAAAGTGAATTACCCAGTGCTGTCTTCTATGAACTGCAGTCAACTGTTTGTACAAAGGGGCCATTCAGGGGGTGAAAATGGTTTTTACCTCCGGGATGAAATCATAGGGCAGTTACAATAATGAGAGACTAGATAGTTTCATTCTCACATAGACTGAATGTTGAGGGACTACATCTGGACTCCAAGCAAATGATCAGTCACGGGAAAAGTAGAAGAAAAATATTTTGTGAAACTTGTACTATCAATTTTTTAAAGGCTACTGTTTATATGTAGTTGCACTTTTGACAACCAGGCATGTTACACTTTGTCACTGCCTTTCTTTCAAAATATAATTTTCTCAGGAAAATCTTACTGTTTTCCAGATCACAAAATATCAACTACTGGATGCATTTCCATAAAATTTTATGTAGATCACCATGTCCCACAGAGGATGAAGCCTACTGACTTTTTCCTGTAGCACCACCATGAGTATGGTATTTTTGTCAGTTAGAGAAAAGTCTTGACAGCTATTGGATGGGTTGAAATTAAATTTGGTATAACTCCATTGTGCCCAGAGGAAAAATACAACCAGCAAGTCAAATATTCACTTATCTACATGACGGATTGGCATACAGTTTTGGAGGTGCCCTGATTTTTCCTCTCGGACCCTTATCAAGGTAGAACTTTAATTAGTTTTAAAAGGTTTATGACCAAATACCTCTAAAACTAATGAAATTCACATCAGTCTCAGCTATATTTAGAGAAAATGCAAGCATGCTAATACACTAAAGCATGGCAAACATTAAACCTGCTTAGCATCAACATAGTAGAATGGTCACGACAAATTTAGTAAGCTGATTTTAGGTCAAAGCACTGCTGTATACTTTCAGCTATGTTACTTAGAATATTGTCTGTATTTAAAAGCTGTATGCAGATAAAAAAAATAATCCTTCTCAAAGATGACATGAAATGACAAGAATCATAGTGCATCATGCACTAAACTGTATGCCAGTGTACTCTCCTGTTTTTCCATTAGTAAGGAGTATAAGTTGGCTCTCACCATATCTATCCTTTACTAACATCCAAACTAAGATAATATTCATTTTTTTCATTGCTGGCTTCTTCCCTATTGACCCCTCTGTGATATCCATCAATCCTTAACTGCTGAGGGACACACTCATTTCACAGGTCAATTAATTTTAATCAGAGTGTGTCAATTTAATCTGAGTTCAAACTGCTAGACGGACACTTTGTGAAAATCTCATTAACCTTCCCTTTTCCAATCTGCTCACTTCATCAGCAGGGCAGAGCAATGTCTCAGTCATTTCCAAACCTACGCCTTTTCTGTCGGTAAACAAACTCCTGAATTTGGATAATGTCACAGACAAAGAAGTGTCTGGCAGGAGAAACACACAACATCCTTTTGACTTAGTGTCCTCAGGTAGGTGTTTTAATGGCAATAACACGGATAAGAAAATCAATACGATGTCAAGATAAGGTTAAGGTTAAATGATTCCCATGAGGATAAGTGATGACGTCAACACAAAGACAGTAGAATACAAGAAGAGAACATGTAATATAAGAAATGCAAAAGATGGCACTGAACAAAAACAGTAAGACAAGGCATACACTGATGTTGATATGTAACTTATGTCTACCCACTGCTGACTACCTGGATCAGATGTGTTCATTCAGTCAGAAGTTGGAAGATACCATCTTACATGAAGGTGGTGTGGAGGAATACAAAGTGAATTGGTATCTTTCAGCTTCTGATTGACTGAACACATCTGCTCCAGGTGCTCAGCAGTGTGTAGGGCAAGGAGAGTTGGAAAACAGGCAGGGTAGTTGAGGACTGGAACCCTATTTCTAAGTGAAATTTGCATGTTCTCTGCAATCAGGTTAACTTAGATGGTGAATGGTTGCATGTCTCTACAAATGAGAACTGTGACAGACAGATGATCCTTGACGGGATAAGCAGTAAAACTAATGGACTGATGGATATTTGCCTAAAGAATGATAATAAACAAATATACAGTAGGTGAAATGACTGTGTGAATTGTGAAAAGGGGTTGCTTGGAGCACCAAAACTTTGCTCTTATGTTTCACTCTCACAGCTGTCATGCAGTAAAAATAAGACAAAGCCAGTGTACACCACTTTGGAGCAAAACTAACTGGTAAACATAGTGAGGCATTTAGCAACTGAGATCAGTCCTTAGATATTTCCCTCAAGAGTTAATGGAGACTAAAACAGAGCTAAACAGAAAGTGAATATTGGATTTAAAGTACATTTGTTTTGATGGCTGCTGTTCTTGTCTGCTGGATGTGTAAATAGACTTTAAAGCAAAGCTCGAGCAGGAGCTCAAATTCATGTGATAGAAAATTCGGATAAAGTGTGAAGAAAATGTAAATCAGCTGCTTTTTATACTGTACAGCATAGTCTCTAAGGCAACATAACATAAACACATAACCTGCAAAATATATTTTTTTTACTGTAAATCTGGTTATTACCATTTTTACATTTTAAATAAGCAACAACAGATTTCCTTTATTTTATATTTAAAAAGAACCATAATTGCAGCAAATAAAGCAGAAGAGATCATTTTCACATTAACAGATGGAACAATATTGATGCATACACTGTACAGTTGGTCTAATGCTGTTAGTTTTCACACGATCATGTGCAACTTTCACTTAGTGGTTCATTAAATTTACACCAGACTAGAAAATGAAATTTCATGACATTACTGAAAAGTGCTGCTGATATAGTATATGCTGAATCTTTATGCACAAAGATTACATCTCTTCAGTTGAGGTTACACACACTTCATTAAGCTTGACTCTCACTGCAACTAAGACTTAGTGCTTTTGATTCTAGAGGTTTCAATGTGCTTGACAGACCAAATCAAGCGTACCTGACCACTACGGCCAAGTATTCATTATTTGGACTTGGGTGTTGTGGTCTGATAAGATGCGAGCTCATTTGCATGAGAGGCCAAGACACCCTTCAGAAACCACAGAGCCATGCAGTCCAGCCACTATATTCTACACTGGCCTTTCATCTCTATCTTGATCTCCTTTATTCTCCTATTCTCTTTCTTCACACAAGTACACACTCACACTACCGGGAACAAAAGAATAATAGGCACCCACTGCAAAATATGACAAGCTTGGCAAGAGATTTTATTTGCTATCACAGCTTATCAGCCTTATTTCAAGATAGTTTCAGTCAACTTACTCTGCTGCAGACTCCCAGCATAATGTGAACTGTTTCAGAACATTTGCTTCAAAAAAAAAAGAAAGAAAGAAAGAAACTGCCTGAGAGTTTTTTGTTTGCAGACTTTATGATTATTCCCTGAAAGAGGTCATTTGAAGTGAAACCAGTGGAATTTAAGAGAATGAACAGCAGTATAGTTTCATCAAAATACCCTGAAGTAAGGGTGATAATTCTTAGTGCAAAATACAAGCCCGTGCCGAGCTTATAATTTTTACAGTGCAGAGGTATGAGGACACAGGCGCTCACAAATCACAGGCCTACTATCTGCTCTCTTTATCTTTCCCTCTTTCTCATAAAGGCATGCCTGGCCTCTTTAGTATTCTGAGGTAGTTCGTGGTTCTCTGTCAACATTTGACTTCACAGGCGGTGGGGATCAGACTCATACAGAGAGAGGCCAACTGCCTGTGGCTCGCTGCTGCAGAGGACTGTAGGTATAGATTACACAGATAGAGAGAGATAGACAGAATGACGCAGGCACCAACTATCCTTACACCTGGAGTTAAGGAGAATTATGATTGCCTATAACGGTCTCCAAACAATGAAGTCAGATTGTCACAAAATTGACACATAAGCTCGCTAATTATTGTACAGGCCTTTGTCAAAGCCCAGCAGACATATTGCGGTCATTTTGTGCTAGAAGGCAGTAACAGTTTAACTTACAGCCCCCTTAACATTCATCTCACATGCAGTTTGCTTCTGGATATGATTCAGCTGGAGTACATTTACGCCTGACATTAAAATTCAACTGCAGTATTCACAGTGAAATTGGATTTCTCTTCCCCTTGCTTAAATGCAGATCGTGTCCTTTACGTCCTTCAAACAGACAGTAAACATCTCATCTTGCATGTTGTTCACCCACAAGTATCCAATTTCTGACATGTATTTTACAATCTAAGCTGCCTATTGGCACTTTGCTTTCTCTTATTTCTCTCTGTAGCTGGTTTATGTGGACGGGAGTTGCTTTACATTAGCTACTTTATTTAGACCTCAGGGTGTCCGTGAAGGGAGGGAGACATCCTGCAGACGCACTCGCCCTGGCTCAGAGAAACATGTTTACACATGCTGTTACAGTAGTATCCTAATAGTACTAAAACTGATAAGCAGTAATGCTTGTGACCAAATGCTGAATGTCTTAACATGCTTGCATGCTGTATGCTTACTAAAGGTTCCAGCTTTTAGCAGAGGCTGAGAGGAACTCAGTGCCAAGCACTTACAGATCCTTCACATCTGCATCCACGCATCTTCCTCCAAGTTATCTGGAGTGATGCACTTGCCTCTCTGAAGCATCCCTGTTGTGATTACACCTTGGAGGAGGATTAAAAATACCCAAATGTTTGTTTTTTCTTGCTCTAATGCTGGCACATCTCTTACTGTCATCCTCCCAGCTGTTAGCTCAGCGTGCATGCTGACCTCTCACATCTGTTTCTATTACCACAACACACACTTCTATTAACTCACAATGCATCTACAATAAAGGGGAAAGCTACAAAATTCTTTTGTAGGGTCTCGCCTCCAGCTTGTATTCACAAAGCTAACCATTAAATTCTGGGATTGACGTTTTGTTAGGGTTAGCCTATGAGTCTGTTCGCTTCTAAATTGTTCATTCAGCCACATGTGAGACTGAAAATCATATGTACATGCAATCTTTTTTCATTTGCCCTAAAACATTTGGGTTAATGAATTGCTTCTACAACTTACTAATCATGATGAATTTATAGGCAGCTTAATATCTTAATATTTAGCATAAAGACATAAGTAGTTGAAGAACTTGTGTAAAGTGCTGCACTCAGGTGGGTAGAAATCTTTTTCTCCTCACTAAGAAATCAATGTCTTCTTTCTCTAATTGGCCAAAATTAATCTTTGAACCTCTTTTGAACTCAGATTTGATGTTGCAGAATTTTCTTCTGCAACTAATTCCACTAGCACATATCGGTATTGTGTGGAGACATGTATGAGGGAGAGATAAAGAGAGGGGGAATGGGGATGAATTGCATTACGTGATTGTATATGCACGCACATGTCCATGCATGATCCCGTGTGTGAAAGTAGGAGTGATGGAAGTTTTAATCCAAAGGGATTTCAGTGTATAATTTATTAAAATTACACATTTGATTTTCAAGTATTGCTTCTGACTCAAACTTACCTCCTAAATGTGGAGTTAAACATGAATGCAGGGATTTGGATTTAACAGCTACTAGTGTCATGTGGGAGTAATGCTATTTCTCTATGTGTGTTGAACATATTCCGTGCTGTTCTGGAGAGCTACCAGTGACCGGAAACAAATTCCATGCATGTCTTAGCACTTGGCCAGTAAGATTGTGATTCTGACTATTACATTTGTGCAGGGTGCTGAGCTCAAGATCCTACCTCACCCGCAGAGTCGCTCATGAAGTGGCAGAGCTACACAGCTACCAGTGGTATTTACTTATTGAGACAGGCTAACTGTCAAACCACTACACCTACACTACTGGATATAGTGGACTATCAACAGCTGAATTTTTAGCCACAGTAGCAGCTTGGTTTGAGGGATGTCAGCAACTATTGGATGAACTGCCACAATGTTCTGTGCAGACATTCATTGCTTTCGCAGAATGATGCATACTGACTTACATGACCCTTACTCTAGTGACATGTCTCAACAAACGTGTAATGGACTTGGTAGGGATGTTCCTGTTCCCCTCACAATGATTTGTAATGAATTTAGTAAACCATGTTAGATCTTTATTTTGACAAAATCTCTGCAAAGCAAATGGCATACCCATCAGAATTCACCATCAGCTGCAGTTTGTGTTTTGTGGCAATTACCAGTGTTACTATGAGCATGTTAGCATGCAAATGTAATAGTCATTTTTTTTGTATTGTTTTGTTTCCACAGGTATCAATCTATTGTTCGCACCTACGAATTTCAAGATCATTTCACCCCATTAAAATTGGCAAGATGAAATTGAAATAGAAGCCCACCACAGTTTTTGTATCACACCATGTTCACAACTCTGTCTCAGAAGCTTTTCCATCCCACCAAGAACACTGTATGTGTGTGTCTTTGTATGTGTGTGTGCTAGTCCACTATCACTCAAAGGTGTGGGCCACCACCACAGCCAAGTATTCATAATGGAGATAAAATTAATTTGCTTTCCTCCTCCTCTATCTCTGACTGCTACTCTGCACCTCCCCTACCTCCTGTTCTCCCTCCCTCTCTTTTACCCCCTCCTACACTGTTACTACATACATTTATCTCTAAAGTCTAGCGTGTGTCCTGCCTCTTACCCTCCTCGCCTCTTTCTCTTTTTCTATGTCTCTCTGCCATGTTACAGGAGGCCATGCAGCAGCCTCCAGCCTCTATATGTGTCAGGTTTGTGTACCAGACACTGGGAAGAATATTGTTAGACATTTTCTGGCTTTCTTGAAAGCCTTTCAAAGAGGTTTGTGCATGTCGTTATTTTTTTATATCAGGAACACACGATGCTAGCATGTAACCACCTGTAGTTTTTTGTCAGCTGCACTGTATTAACAGAATGCAACCATACATACAACCTTCTGTAGAGTATGCAAATCAGTGCTCGCTATTAAGTTGTTTAAAAACCTGAATGAGAATCTGAAAATATACTGTGGGAGTTTAAGCCATCTGCTGGCTTACCAAATAATCCTTTGGGTCCTGAAATAATCCTGAGTAAACCCAACTTCTCCTGCTTTTTCACAGCAGAAGGGTCAGTTAAAAACTGGGACCTTTCTAAGCTGCAGCAGCGATGATATGCAGCAGTAGAAAATGTAATGCTACTTTGACGTCATGGAGGAATTGCTCCCAGAAAGACTTCACCAATTAAAGTGACAAATTTGATGTATTTATACTCTAATCTGCCTTTACCACATGTAACACATTTGGTGTGTTCACGTTTCACAGCAAGCCAAATACTGCAGCGTCAAACTCCCCATCACCTTCCGTCCTGGTGTTAAGGTACTGCTACTCAGACTGTTCTTCCAAGAAAAAAGACAACAGTGCCCAAAAGTGACATGTTCCTACATGTACTTCTTTTCACAATTATTTTTAACCACCATTTTGAGAATTCCCTGACTCCCCATGAGGTTATATTGGTAACCTTGACAATAGATATCTCATAACCTTAAAATACAGTACTAACAGATCACTATCAAGAGTGTTATTCCTGGGCATGGACAACAAACAACATGTTTTTGGCTTGTAAATGTGTTTACAGGCCTCTGAGACCTGTTCTATCAGAAAATAACAGGATGTTGTTTTATTCAAATCTTTCTTACATGTTATTGCAGGACAGAGTGTGTTCAAGGCAGAACATGATGGCGAAGGAGCATACATCACGTTCTATTTTGTGTGGCAGACTGCATTTTGCATCCTGCCATAAATCTGCTATCATGTTAGGAGATTTTTACCACATTGTCATTGATTTGCCATCACCAAAATGTACTTTTACTAACCATAACAATACTGATTAGACATTGGAATTAGATATTAAAAATGTTCTAAGTCAGTTTAATCCATGGATGTGCTAAATTTTTGAATCTCAAAGTTATTTCCTGACAGTTGGTTTAAAATAGGACTGTGTTTGTCCAAATAGAGGCACTGCTCTATGGATCTCAGTGTAGGAGTCTTTCTGTCTTTACCAACTAAAGGGGTCTGTGCCAGTTTGTATTTTATATGGTTTTCTCTCTCACAGTATAGTAAATAATTTTTTTGTTCATTGTTACTAATCAAATAGTTGTTTAACAAGCAACATGATACACATTTGATAGTAAGGCTAAGTGCTTGTTTATAGAATAGCATTAAACATTATGATGCTTTTTAACTCTTCAGTTTTATGGAACACTAGAAGAATATCTAAAAAAAAAAAAAAACGGTTTTTAATGGCAACTGGACTTGTTTTAGTTCCTTGACTACGTTTCACCCTCCAT
>JAUMHL010000028.1:5762174-5785197 GCA_032362345.1 Sandelia bainsii
AACAAGTCCAGTTGCCATTAAAAACCGTTTTTTTGAGATAACCATGACCTGGATGACTGAGAATCTTCACAGATAACTAGAAGAATATGTTCTCTTGATCTATGCATTGTGGGGAACGTGTCTTTTTTATTTATTTCTGTTTTTAATGATGTCATGTGTAAGTCAAATCATATCTCAGAGGGGAGAAAATCATTTGATTGCACCACTTGACTTAGCAGAGGAAAAAAATGATAAGGACAATCTGTACTGATCATCTCTCACTCACTCTCTCTTTTAACGAGCATTGCCACTCTGAATTTTCAGCACACTTATGTTGGCCTCCGCAGTGTGATACAATCAAACTGACCTCATGTGATTTAATGCAATCAGCCCTCACAGCTTGTGTGAAATTGTACTGTTCTGTTTCGAAGGAAATGGCGTATGATTCTGTAGAAATGATCCTGCAGCGTTACCCCAGAATAATTCTGCAGGGAAATGATGAGGAGATGTCATTAAGCAGACAGTTGTGTATGAAAAGCTTTTGGCTCCTTCAGGGATTGAGGAATATGTTAATCTTTGTGTAGAACAAAAGGATTTGTAATAATGGAGGCTTCAAAGCAGCTGCAGCAGAGGAGGAAATTCAGATTTAATTTATTTATAGTTTACTGTATTTGATATATTTATATAATATTTATCTTATAAAGGTAGAGCATTCTGAAATTACTTTGTCTTTGAAAAATGAATGTGCACATAAGCTTACCTTGATGTGAGAGCCTTTGTCATATAGGAAAAGTGTTACTAACAGCATTGTGTTTTGTACTGTGACGTGTCTTCTGCATAAAGACCTACCAACATAAAATGTTTCTTAATAAAGTAGAATTCCCTGTGTTCCAGTTTATCTAACATTTCACTCACTGATGGCTCCGAAAATCTGATGTATTGAACATTTCACACATGGATTACTTGATGTTTCACTGCACCTCTTGTCTTTTACTATCCAGACGTGTCCACATCAAATGAACATGTGGCTCATCATCATTTTCATGCAGCATGTATAGGTTCCCGTCCATCTGTCAGCAGCACACATTTAATTGCAAGCCTCTGGCACACACAAATTGTGATAAGTACACAGGAATGATTTAGCCTATTAGCAATTTGCTTGCACTTATATTCCAACAGTTAAAGCACTGACTTTGCAGATTTGTCCATTTCAGAATTTTGTAGTACTTTGGGACAGAGTAACATCAACCAATGCTGTATAATGCAGATATTTTATTAATCCCAAAGAGAAATTCCAGTGTTCTAGTAGTCATTACACAAAGCACAAAACGCCCCAACACACAGATGACAATGTAAAGGGACCATATAGCTTAGTGACCAAAGACTAAATAATAGTAGTTAGACACAAATTATGAGTCCAGAAAAACACAAAGTTGGAATAAAGAATAATACACTGCAAGTTAGTGCATGTTTGGTGGACATTCTGAATAAGTTGTACAGTAAGGTGCAGAACTGTCCAAGGAACGTACTTTAGACTTCACCTTAGACACAGAACACTGTCCCAGCATACAATGACCTCAGATACAACCAAAGCATTTAATCAACATCTATCTGACTTTGTGTCAACAGATATGTAATATACTAAACTTCACAAAAGTATCATTTATATAAGAGCTGGCGTTTAATATTTTACGTATGCAAACCATCACAGATGTATACATTTTACATTACATTAACATGTCACAAATAGGCTATGGATCTCTTCAAGTGTGTGCAGACTCTGGCTGTTTGTGTAAAACTGAATCATTTCTGTAAATAAATGTGTGCTTTGCCATTAGACATAGTCGTGTTTCCTTGTCAACAGTCAAAGAGAAGGCACAGAGAAGGCCTGTCCTATGCATGGATGTTGTAGGTATAGTAGGCAGTTAATCTTACCATGATTCAGTGTTAGACAGATATTGTTAATGTAATCTTTTACAATATACATTATAAAGTATACAATATAGTCTCCCGTGACCTATAAACAAAGAAATTCACACACCAATGATTCCACCATGGTGCTCACCGATGCAACATGTGAGACATCAGTTTTTTGTGAGACTGTTTTATAACACAAAGAAGAAAGATAACTTCCTCCCCTTTTAAAACAGCATTAGTATTTTTGAATCGTAAGATTAATGAGGGTGTAATGTTTTTGTTGATGTTGTGGTACATGAGTTTTTATATGACAGCTAAGTATAGAGACAATTACAACATGTTGTTACAACTGTGCTTGCACCCACCATCAATGATAAAACTCGGTATTCTGTCTTGACACAATCACCCCAAATACTCCAAAAACACCTTTTTGACAATAACTCCAGACGTTGAGTTGACGATCAATCACCGCGTTTATTCTGTAAAAGAATCGATCTTCACAGTGAAAACTTATACTAATTAATCTAAATATTTCAAAGTACATAAAAGAGGAACATTTCTACTAAACATCCTTTTGTGGATCCGACACCTGAACCAGTCGGATCTTAGATCAGGTGAGAGCAGGCGTTTCCCGTCATGCCCTGAGGTTTTGCAGACCAGCTGCAGCGCCTTGCTCCAAAATCTGCGGCCGCCTTGATCTCACGAGGTTATCGTTGCCTACGTAGTCATGACGTCAGAGCAAGTCGTCGTCAAGTCGGACAGAAGACTAACCGGCATGCACTGCGCGCCGATTACCGATGATCGAATCTGCGCAGAATTTGCTCATCTCGAACGAGCCTATAGATACCATTAGGCAACACAAGTTAGCGGTTTGGGTTTACGACAGTACGTCGCTACGGTTATGAAATCGTTTTACGGCAGGCATCTGTGTTTGGTAAGGTTGTTGTTAGCCGAGTAGGTTGCTAACTGCTTCTTTTGCAGATCTTTACAAAACGGTGTCACGGTTGTCGGCTACTTACCCGGACAAATGGATGTTGGAGAGCTCTTGAACTATCAGGTAGACTTTTTATTCCGTTAATGAATGCCGGAGAAGGCTAACTAGCTAACTTTATCTCATTCATTGGACTGCATGCGTTAACATTGCTAGCAGTTACCCATGAACGTTGGGAAGCAGCAATTAGTTTAGCTAGTCGTTACTTAGTTCTAAGTAATTCTTATGTCTGTTTATGTTAGGTTCGTTAACTGCTAGTGAGGTTACCGTTTTTTAGCACCTGTAAAACAAAAGATCAACTTAAACTTGTCCTTATTCATCAGTAAATAGCATTTAGCATGCTAGTTGAACAGGCTGCTATGTTGTTATGCTAATTTGGTGCAATAAATACGGCTAGAACTACGACACTAACGCACAGTTATGCCAGCTATTGTTGCCTAAACAAATTTTATATAATGGTACTTTTATTCACTGTCTCTCTTTGAATATTGTTTTGTCAAAGGTAGTCAGTTTGATTACGTTGCAAAATAAAGTCATTTTGTTTATTATACTAGACATACACACTTCGTTGCATATGAAAAAGTATGTTTTACTGATAGTCAGTATTCATCTGCCAATTCGGCACACAGATAAAAAAACACAGTCTTTCAATTAACTATCGCCTTTTCATATTAACGTTCGGTCAAACTGTTTGTTGCTGCTTATTTTAAAAGTTGTAATTTTTGCTGCTGATATTGGTGCAACCTGTGTTGGGTGGACTCTATACTTATGTGAAAAGCAAGATAAGATAATCAGCTTTATTGTCATTGATCACATTTACATGTTACAACGAAATTTGACTTCTGCATTTAACCCATCCCCCCTTCGGGAAACAGACATTGAAAACAAAATGACTCATGAAAGTTTGTGATACACAATTTGCATTTTATTACCTATCTCCAACCAGTTCTTTTGCAGAAAATGTAAAAATGTTTTCCTGTGCACATCATTGCACTTCACCATCTCCTTTCATTTTGCAGCCAGATAGAGGAGCAAAGCGTCCTAGGGAGGAGGATGGAGGAGCAGCGGGCGGAGAGGAGGACTCCCGAAGAGGAAAGCAGCAGAAAGGGCTGAGTGCCAGGGAGTTGGCTAGATATCGGGAAGCAGGAGCAGGGGGAGTAGGAACTGAAGGAGGGCTTGAGATGAGGGAGACTGATGAGCTGACTGGGGACAAGAAGAACATCCTGGAGAAACTCATGGACCAGGATGAAGAGGAACCTGAGGTAAAATTCTGTTCTGTAATTACTTAAGGATTGTGATGACACTTACAGATAGAAATTATGCTGATTATAACTTCCATTTATTGTACTGTGTAAGCTTTATCATGTATTTGTTAGTGGTGCTATAGTTTCTTTGCTTAATTTGTTGACATTGTTCACTCCAGACAGAAAAATGATAATTTAGACACCGCTATCAGCAAATATCACAATTCTGATATGTTGTAGAGACATGATATCTTTAAGGTTGAATTTTTAGAACTTCTGAGACTTGTCAACTATCATTCACACCAACTCTGCCTCCTGAAACAACAAATGTGATGTAGAGCTTCAGAAACAACAAGAACACAGAGATTAAACACTTAGGTGGTTTGGTGTTCAGATCACATTAACACATTCACATCTGAAATCTGCCCAGTTCACCCACAGCCTGACCTACTGGGCACTGAGCAACTCCACTGGATCAGTTTGGGTGAAGGGCTTTCAGTGTTTCCCACAGAATTTGATTTTGCTTGTGGTGGTGGCTGACCACGCCAGGGTAGGAGGAGTGACAAGGTAACAACTTAGTGTACATTGCAACACTACAATGAATTTCCTCATTTATTCTGTTTATCAAATATTCTTGCCAAACATGCTCAGTATAAATAGTAGAAATAAATATAGTATACTGTAGGTTCTGTATATAGCAGAATAAGTCTCAATATTGATTTATGGTGTGTGATTGTATTTACACATCAACAGCCTGCTGACTTTGGGACAGCTTATTTTCCAACAGCTACTTGCTTTAAGCACTGAAGGTCCTGATTCAGAATAAGTTTAGTTAATAATTTTGGCATGCAGAAATGTTTTTTTACTTCTAAAATACTTTGAATGTTATTAACATGTCAGGCCTTAATTGACTTGTAAGACAGATAATTTATCATTGGGTATAGCTAGCTGATAAATTCTCTAACTCTTCAAACCCCATGGTAACGCTCAACAACTATGGCCTCCTCGAAGCAACTGCGAATCTGAAAATGAAGCTAATTGATGCCTAAAAAGCAGGGGAGTGTATAAAAAGATATCAAAATGCTTCCAGCTTGAAATTCCCACTGTCTGAAATGTCATTAAGAAATTGCAGTTAAGGGGAAATGTGGACATCAAGACAAGATCTGTAAGACCAAGAAAACTTTCATATAAAACTGCTCATATGCTGGGAAGAAAAGTGAAACCAGTACGACTGCAAAGAAGCTGCAAGAAAGTGTAGCTGACACTGGCGTGAATGCCATGTTAGTCAAGAAAGTGAAACTGAAAAAAGGGCTGGCTTCTGCAACAGAACAATAATCTGAAGTACACCTTTGGATTGTTGTTCATGAAATTATCCATGAACATCTTTCTGCGTGGTTGTTTCTTGTGAAAAGAGAACTGGTCAGTACCAGTGTCATCACATTATGTGTGGATTAGAAAACTGCACATCAACTATTCTCTTATTATCCCACATCTCTTCAAATATTCAGTGGCAAGACCTACTCTGAGCAAAGTGCTGCACTGTTCCATAACGTGAGCCAATTATAATTTCATAACCTGTCATTATCTGTCCAACACTTCACAGGCTTTTAAGCTGTCAGGAGGTCAGACACATTCACTTCCCAGTGAAATGCACTCATTCCTTTTGATTGTAGAAAACTTCTGGTCACTTTGCTCTGCTCACATAATTAGAGTGACCCATGGCTATTTGTCATTTTTGCAACAGCTGCCACAGCTTTTTCTTTCTCTGTATTTCTTTTACACCCCTCGCCCCCTCCCCCTCTGCTAATCAAACAGGCAGAGCCAGTGGATGAGAGTTCGGTGAAGAAAATGATCCTGACCTTTGAGAAAAGATCATACAAAAATCAGGAATTGAGGATTAAGTTTCCAGATAATCCAGATAAGTAAGACCATTATTGTCAGTCCGTTTTGTTTATCTGTTTGTGTATCTCTCATTTTTAAATAATTGCAATACTGTGTGTAAATTAAGCTAACCTTCTTTTTTTTGGACTTACCAAAGCTTATTACAGTTTTTCTCAAATTAGTGCAATAATAAAGGCATCTCAGTCTATGACAGAATATGTGTAAAACTAACTACTGCACTATGATTTCAGTGATAATAACATACAGTGGTGACACGCTAACCAAAATTTTGTGCTTTTTTAAAATCAGGTTTATGGAATCAGAGCTGGATCTGAACGACATTATCCAAGAAATGCATGTGATCGCCACAATGCCAGACCTCTACCACCTGCTGGTGGAGCTTAATGCTGTCAACTCGCTGCTGGGCCTCCTTAGTCATGAAAATACTGATATCCTTTCACTTATGGATTGGTTCACACTGCCTGTCAGTTTTGATCCATTCATCTTGTATTAGTGCTGGGCGGTGTACCGGTTCATACCGAAAACCGTTTTAAATTTTTGTTATGATATGGATTTTTCTCATACCGCAACACCGGTTTAAATAGCCTAAACAACGTTCGGAATGTAGCGCAGCGGTAAACTGTTTAAGTGGGGACCTTTTGGTAGACTGACATCAACACAAACACTTAAAGGAATCATGGTGTTCATGTGTTTCTTTTAATGACAAATTAACAGATTTTGTACACCACCCTGGGAGCGATTAAAAGACGCCGATATTTTTGTAGCTTATCAGGTAGCTGGCATGACGTATTTTCCGATGCGCACTCTCTGTCTGCTGGTGCTCACCTGTGTGTGCATCGGTGCAGATACAGAGGATCCTGCCGTGTGAGATACAGAGAGCAGAGGAAAATTGGAAACACACGATCATGTAGACACAGAAATGATATGTCGTTGGATAAATAAGATAAATGACATAAGGCTGTTTAGTTAGTTTAATAAAAGGACAACGTATAGACCTGTTCTATGGGAAAGGTAACCTGAAAACTTCTGTTGTGATCTGGCGCTCTTCTCTTAATCAGTGGGAAATGTGATTAACAGCCACTCATGCATGGGGAAAAATAATGTTGCATACCAGGAAACCGTCATAATTTTGAAAAATACCGTGATATATATAATATTGGTCATACCGCCCAGCTCTATCTTGTATGTGTAATTTTACGTTGGTCTTTAAATGATAAGTCTAGTGATAGTACACTCACTGGACACTTTATTAGGTACATCTGTACAGTCTAATGTAATCCAATACAGCAACTCTGCTGGATATATTTTACAAGGTTATAATTTCTCAGTTTAAGCTGCTATAATTTTAATTTTTGAGGTCATAGTGGGTGTTGGAGTCATACTGGAGTGTATTATATTATGTGGTGTTTCAATATTTTGGCCCCCTCATTTAATATTCATTTAATCATTTCAGATCAACGTGACCTCATTGTTTACAACTGTAGCGGTGCAGATGATTGATGGATGCTGACAATGCTGATTATTCTTGTACATTGATTTTTGTCATAGCCTGCAATTGAGTAGGTGTTTATTAGATCCATGTCACACAGTGTGGCTTGCAATAAACTTATAAGATTGTTGAAATCTCACAATCTTTAAGTGCCCTATTGCATTCCTGAATTTGGTCTTTTTGTTGACAAAAGGAAAAGTCCTCTGTAATTTACAATCAAATTTGACTAAATGATGATCAAATCTATTTAGTGTAAGTTAACATGAAAACACTCAGCAAGGACACTAACCTTACGTCAAGTTCCCACTAACTCATTTATTCAAGTTGAGTGTCCTTAGCTTCAGTCACATGTCGCCATAGCAGTGGTGGACCTGCTGCAGGAGCTGACTGATATTGACACACTCCAGGAGAGCGAGGAGGGTGCTGAGGTGCTCATAGACGCTCTGGTGAGTTCAGGATTTTATGTTAATCTTTGACAATGTTGATGATGTTGATCACAACAATCAACAGCTGATTGTTGCAGCTATATGAACAGAAACATATAACCACTACAATCCAACACACTGCACCTGGCAACTGTTTCTGTATCTGCTTCACGCACACACACACTGACTGTCTTGTCTTCCTGTCTTTGTGCCACACTGTCTATAATTTATTGTTTCACAACCTATTCGATAGCTGTTGTCTGTAAACTATTCTTTGTTGTTATTGTCAATGTCTGAACTGTCCTAGAAGAGCCAAAAAGGACCAGATGCAAATTCCTTGTATGTGCTAGCATACTTGGCAAATAAAGCTGATTCTGATTCTTTAGCCAAGACTTAAGTTCCTGGGGCTCTGGCTTTTCAACCAGAGAGAGAAGATTGTTTTATGCTGGCATCAGTTCTTTTCTTCTTCTTTCTTTTGATGCCCTATTATGTTGATTGACATTTAAAGCCAATTGGCCTTCATCAGAACTACTGTTAATTGTTTCTCATCAAACTTGTCTTTTCTGATGTCTTGTGTCGACTATCTATTTTACATTTACCGTTAGTAATTATTCAGTGTAATGCACATCAAAGTGTATTATTTTTTACTTTTATGTTATCTGACACATTATTAAACCGCCAGAAACCAAAAGATTTCAGTTTCAGATTTTTAATAAATTTGAAAAAATTCTAAAAATAGTTTTATAGTTATATATTTTGTCATTCTGGGTTATTATGTGTAGACTGACGGGGAAAAGGTTCTTTTTTTTTTCTTTTCAATTTTAAAATAAATCTGTGGGTTTGAAAACATGGATGTACAGATACAAAGCAACTGTATCTGTACATCCATGGTTATGTGGTTACATCCATCCACAAGCAGGAAAAGAACAAAATTCTGTTTTTCATTTCAATATTATAACATCTTCTATTTATTTTCCATTTAAACATAATATGTTGTTGATGCTGCTTTTCTAGTACAAATTGGAATAATATCTTAACACAGTCTCTCTGAACCATTAGAGCATTATTAGGCTCTTGTTTTTGTTGACTAGGTGGCTGCTTATTATCGTATAGTAACAAAGACTTGTGATGAAAAAACTAGTGTGTCTGGGTGTATGAGCTTTGGCTTGTGATGTGACGGTGACTGAGACAGTAGCTTAGTTGACTTTGAAGCACTCTCAGGATAAAGGCATTATATAAATGCAGTTCATTTACCATGCAATGAAGCACACATAAACCACACTCTCCTTTACAGCTGCTTAGAAGAATACAGTTTCAGGGCAGCAAGGGTTGGTTGAAGGGTTTGCTTTAATGCATCCAGCTTCTCTGTCCTTTTTTTGCAAGAAGGCCAGGTGGTAGCCTTGATAAGATGAATCAAAATAATCCACAACAGTCTCTGGTGATCACAAATCTGTGTCGACTGTCCATCTTCTTTCATTTATAATTGTACCTTTGTCCAGCTAGTCAGCACCCTGCGAGCTCTGTTCGGCTATGAGTCTCCAGTTTTGACATGAGTGATAACACTTGTACATGTTCAGAGACGCTCAGACAGGAACTGAGTTTCTTCTGCCAAGACTGAGGCTTAAAAGTGAATCTCCACTCTGTCATCCTACCATTCCTCTGCATTTTTTTTTTTTTTTTGTGAATTGTGTTTTATTCTTAAATTTCACAACATGTTGCAAAGTTACATGATAAGGATTTAGTTGACAGGTTTGCATCTATCTATCTTATTTATTTGTTTCTGTTTTTCTCCTTTTTTCACTTTTTCGTAATACCTGCCTCTTTCCTCCTCTCCCCCTCCCTGTATCTCTGTGTCTGTAGTTGGAGGGTCAGGTTGTTGCCTTGCTGGTGCAGAACATGGAGCGGCTGGATGAACAGGTGAAAGAGGAGGCGGATGGCATCTATAACACACTGGGTAAGGAGATGTACACCAAGGCCTTAACGGTGATACACCACTTCATGTTCATTTTGTTTGTGTTGTTTGTTCAGGCGACCACAATTACAGACCATAAGACCTTAAAACATGGTATATTTTAGATTGAAACGTGCTTAAGAGTTTGAACTGAATCCTAGACCAGATAAACTTTGCATCAAACCAGGTGCCAAGAATGAAATATGGAACTGTGCTTTGCTTACAAAGCTGTCCTGATCTGAAATAAGATTATTAACAGTCAGTATTTCATTATGCTGCACATTGTCATATTTTATTTATTATTATTATAGATACACTTATTAGATTTGTCATTTATTGTATGGTTGTAAGGAGCAAACATTCAATTACTGTCTCCGACCAAATAAAATATAATCAGATAACTAGCTCACTAAGCCTTCAGCTACACTGTTATTGTTGTGTATGAGGAAGATTTGTTTGTCCACATTTTATATAAAAGCTTCATTCTCATCTTGTTCACGAAGTAGCAGCCTTTGAAAAAATGCATCCCGACATGGTTAAAGTGGCCGGATAACCCCAGTATGCAAAGGCAGTGTTTAGGGTAGTGGTCGCTGTTTTGCTTCCATCATGCAAGTGGACTTTTGTCGTGTCTCTCGGTCTATTGCTCCATTCCATTCATGCTAGTTGTGCAAAGACCTATCATCAGCCAACATTAGTACTGTCTTTCCAATTGCACATTGTGTTTGCTAATGCAAGTTTATTAATTTAGAGGTTAACTGATCATTAGAAAACCCTGTTGTGATAATGGTAACTGGTAACGTAATGGTAATTTTTCATGAAAGCCGTGGCAATTCTCATAAGACTTCAAACTTTTGACTGTTAGTGTACATATACTGAAACATGATCCTTCCAAAGTGAGTTTAGTCTTTTAAGGTGTGTGTGGACTAGTGTTGAAGCTTAGGGCAGTACATTGTCAGGATGTCCTCGCACACTTGCGTTTGACATTACACAGAGGGCATAGCCTAACTTTATTTGTATTCCTTATGCTTTAGCGGTGTGCCCCTCTGCTGCCAAGTGTCCTAGAGTTTGTACAGTGACAGCAACAGGAAGCTGTCAATGTCTTATTAAATATTTGGCAAACAGGAAGTAGTTATGTGTCAGGTATGCAGGTTATAGACAGTTAGAATAATTGTTTACAGACTCAAGGTCTAGGAGAGGGTATGGTCCAGCAGAGAGTTTGAGAAGTCATGGTCTCTGTATTTAGCCTCACATGAATCAGACTTTTCTGCCTCTCAGCGCTTTTTGTGTTGAATGTCTCTACTAAGATGATTTTTTCCATTTGTTGCTAGATTTAGGCCGGGTGTCAGGAGTGCTGTTAGTTGTGTGTGTGTTTGGCTCTGTGTGTTAGTGTTGGTTATATTGAGGGAGCAGTCCTTGTGCATCTTCTATTCAACTTTGTGTGTGTGTCTATGTGTGTTATCAAGGGAGCTCTCCAAGCTTGAATAAGCCTTTTGTCTGCCTTGGCTGCTCTCTGCTCTGAGCCTGCTGTCCTCCAGGATGCTGTCTGTCTGCTCTGTTTGAATCACTGATAAAGGCCTTTCCTCCCTCTCCCTCAGCACCCTCTCCATCACTTCCACTGTTTTTCTCTCAACATTTCTCTTTTTCATCTGCAGCCACACACTCCAGATGTTGATCTTTTTTTTTTTTTTTTGTCATGTGTCTTTTTAATTCTCTCTCAACTTTTTCTACAATTTTTCATGCTCTTCTTTCCAACACTCCTTGGATCCCTCAATCCCCCAGCTTTCCACCCCTCATCTCTGGCTTCCTACCTCTTTCCCTCCCTCCTTTTAGTTTCCCCTTTTCATTACCACCCAACAATTTATTTGTTTCTCTCCCTCTGTCCCCTTCTGCTGCAGTGCTGCTCTGATAGAGATATCATATGGCAAAGACAGCTTTCTAATGATAATATTAGAAGAAGCTATGACAGAACTCAGACAAACTCTATAAAAAGATGGCTGTCATATTCCACAGTTCCTCTGCTTCAAAGTATGTTTGCATAGCATCTGTATAGTTTATTAACTTGACTGACAGAGAGCTTTGCTATTGGCTTTTCATTAAATACCACACACCAACACAGACCTAAAATGTGTTACTCTCCTTTGGGTAATCTACAAATGTTACTTTGACCTGTTATTTTACTTTTTCCTATAGATAAATCAGTGGCTCCATCCTTCATATCCACCCACCTGTGTTTGAGTCGATAATGTCATATGTGACAGCTTAAGACAGATGTAAGGTGCTTAAGGTGGTTTTCCACCAAAAAGGTCCCAGAACATTTTCTGGGGTAAATGTTCCCCCAGTGCATTGTGATTTATGTTTGGCCAAAGCCCCAGGAAGAATAAGCAGATTAGTTCATTGATGTGTCAAAAGTGCGACAGCTGCCTTTCACATCATTTGTATGCATGTGCAGTGTTGTCCTCTGCAAAAATGGAGGACAGAGACTGGACTTTGTTGTAAATTCTCTTGGGCTGTTCCATCCTGATCATTCTTAGTCACAGACTGCAAGCTAAACAATGTCGTTGTACAGTCCTGTGAAAAAGTATTTGCCCCCTTCCTGATATATATATATATATATATATATTTTTTTTTTTTTGCATATTTGTCACACTTAAATGACTCAGATCATCAAACAAATTGTAATATCACACAAAGATAACCAGTAAGTAAATACAAAATGCAGTTTTTATAAGACAATTTCATTTACTAAGGGAAAAAAGCTATCCAAACATGCCTGGCCCTCGTTGAAAAAGTAATTGCCCCCTTGCTAAATCATGAACGAACTGTGATCAACCACATTTTATGGAAAGCTGAGTTCAATTATAGTTGCCACACCCAGGCCTGATTACTACCAGAACTGTTGAATGAAGAAATCGCCTAAATAGAAGCTGTCTGAAAAAGTGAAGCTAAAAGATCTCAAAGAGCAACACATCATACTACGATCTAAAGAAATTCAAGAACATATGAGAAACAAAGTAATTAACATGTATCAGTCTGGAAAGGGTTGCAAAGCCATTTATAAAGCATTTCTAATACAACTTGCCATAATTGATGGAACTATGACTTCTGCGCTTTTCTGTCCGACCATCAGTTCGTGACCTCAAGCTCAAGCACACTTGGGTTATGTAGAAAGACTATGATCTGAAAAACACCAGCAAGTCTACCTAGTGGCCTAGTGAAAGTCAGAACAAAAAATCTGATTGAGATGCTGTGGCATGACATCATGAACAGGCAGTTCATGCTCAAAAACCCTTCAGTGTGGCGGATTTAAAACAATACTGCAAGGAGGAGTGGGCCTAAATTCCTCCACCGCAATGTGGAGGAATTGCACACGCTTGGTTGAGGTTGTTGCCGCCAAGGGTGTTACAACCAGTTATTAGGTTTAGGTGATGATTGGAATCATTTAAGTGTGACATACATGCAAAAAAAAAAATCAATCAGGAAGGGGGCAAATACTTTGTCACAGTAGTTGTGTGCTTTTAAACATTCCAGGTGTGGAACATGAAGGTGTACTTGATCAGTTAACAGTGTTCAGTGTGGTAATCCTTACCCTGACGGCTCATGGTTTTTGGGGACAACTACATGTGTCCACAACAGCAGTGGCTCTGTAGTTTTTTTTTTTTGTGTGTGATTTCATCAAGGTCACTTTAGGAAGATGAACTACTGTATAAGAGTTTTTGATATTGCATGTCTTCCTCAGCTATCATAGAAAACATGGCAGAGTTCAGACCAGGTATGTGCACTGAGGCTGCCCAGCAGGGACTCATACAGTGGCTGCTCAAGAGAATCAAGGTAAGAATGTGGCAGGGGATTGGCTAAGGTTATTTAAGCTTTGGTCAGTTGATTGGTCATCTCTTGAATCAATTAAGAAAATAATACTTACTTCGTGCTCAGGTTGTTATATTTACCTTAATTGCCCTTCTGTGTCACTAATTGCAGTTAGTATTAAGTCAGTTTCTTCTAAAAGAATTAAAAAAATTCACAGTTTGTTTTATATTATCTTGAAGAGGTGACCTTGCAAATTTCCTTTCTTCATGGATAAGCACAATGCAAAATAATCACAAAGTCACAATGTCTTTCATTGAAAGTGTGACCTACACAGAAAGAATGAAAACGTATTACTTTGTTTTTAAAATGTATTTCAATACTGTACATTACATACAGTGCTGAATATGAGACTAAGTAAGATGCTATGGTAGATGTAGAACAGCTCATTAAACTTTTTGATGAAATGTGGCTGTAAATGTCTTTGGAAGATTTGAAGTTGATGTTACTCCTTCAGATTAATATACTAAGCAGAATATCTGCTTGGTGTAAAAAAAAAAAAAAATCTTTGTTGTAGAATACATGGTTATCTAATTTGGAATTTGGTCTCTTTCGGTCTCCCTCTCAGGCAAAGATGCCATTTGATGCTAATAAACTGTACTGCAGTGAAATCCTGGCTATCTTGCTGCAAAACAATGACAGTAAGTGGGTTATGGTAAATGATTTGTGGGTTTCTCGAACAGAATACTGTATTCTTTTTTTCTGCCGATGTTCTTGTCTTTTTCTCTTCTTCCCTTCCTTTATATCCTTCTTCTCTTGCGTAATTTATCCATTCATTCCATCCATTCGTATTTCACTTCCTTAAATTTTGCTCTCTATTTTAGTCTTTGTTTTTTTTCTTTTCACATTTTTGTCTATCATTTATTGATTTTATGTTATCTTTTAGTGTTTTCTGTTTAGCTTCCATTTTCCCTTCTTTCTCCCACCTTGTCTATTTGCTATCTTCTCCACCCTTCCCCGCTCTCACTAAGACCCTGTAAAGCCTCAGATAGCTGCAGGACTATCGAGTCCTTGGACAGGTCCTCATTAATGGTATAAACCATTTTGATATTCCGTGGGAGTCATACCTTTTTTTTTACACTTATTCTTCTCCTTTTCACTGGTGCTGCCTCCATTCATCCTCTCCATCATGCCCTTCAAATACAAAATTTAATCTAAAAGGACTGTTATTTTTCACATAACAGAGAAAATGTGCTGTCATGAATAATGTTCCATATTATGATGCTGTCAGTATGTTAAAGAGAATAAGGCAAAGCACAAGACTGCTATTAGGAAAATGACAATTTTGGATTTTTTTCTAATTTTAATATAGTTATCGCTTCCTGCTGTCAAGTTTTACTTAAAACACCACTTTGAAAGTTTTATATGTAAAAGATGACGCAAATGAGACAAGCTTCTCATTTCTATCAAATAACTCTTCGTATACACCTTATTTTCTTGTTGCCATTCTTGATGTTCGTTATCAGGATTTCTAACTGTTAAGGTAGTTAAATTAAAGACATCATAATATTTATTACCCATGTCAATATCGAATAACTACTGGGCACATAAATGGTTCTTTTCTGTGCTCTTATTTTTCTCTCTGGTTGTGGCTTTCTGTCATTTTCTTTGAATTTTTGTCTTTCTCACATGCTTTCCTTTATCTGCACACTTAAACCTTTATCTCAGACCATTTTTTCTCTTCGCTCCTACTCCTTAAATATCTGTTTTTATATTTTTCAATCTTAGTCTAATCTCCCTGTTGTCCTGTTCATCCATATTTATCTCTTACACCTCCTCCCTTTTTAATTCTCTTTCACAGGTACAAGGGAGCTATTGGGTGAGATGGATGGCATAGATGTGTTACTGCAGCAATTATCTGTAAGATGTCATTTTTACTATTTTGGGTTTGCTCTGCCACCACCCTTCTTATTAGCACATCATTCATTTGAGCTTTCTATGGGTAAATCTTATTAATTTTGGACCCAGGAATTAACATTAACACTTAAATTTGTGGTGATGCTTCAACTCGTAGGTCCACTCTAACCCTAAGACCAATTTTAAATCTATTTTCACTCATCCATAAATGAATTTTAATGTGTTTCAATGCATCCTGTGGACACAGAATAGGACATTCAAATTATACTTTATAACCCACTAAATTAACTATTAAAGCTTTCATTGACCTGAATTTTGGCTGTTGCTGGTGGCATTGTCCCACCTTGTATTTCTTGTCACAGTGTGCTTATTCCCGCTCATCATCAAAGAGGTTCATTTTGTCCACATTCTGAAATTGTTCTATTCAAAAACTGTTGAAGAATTGCCTTCCGATGGGGAAAAAAAAAGTGTGCATGCCAGTGCTTCAGCCTTTGTAATTGCCCCCCTCTTCAGTACTCTCTCCTCTTGCTTTCTCTTTCAGGTGTTTAAACGTCACAACCCATCCACAGCCGAGGAACAGGAGATGATGGAGAACCTCTTTGATGGTCTGTGTTCCTGCCTCATGCTGGCCTCCAATCGGGACCGCTTCCTCAAAGGAGAAGGGCTCCAGCTAATGAATCTCATGCTCAGGTGAGGCTGCACACTATAAGACACTCCTAATCTACACAATTGAACAAGTCTGGGTCAACCTCAGCACTTAAGATTACATTACACATTGAGTATTATAGTCTAATCTAATAATTAATTGTCGACAGGGAAGTCGATGCACTCTGCAAAGAAGGTTAAGTTGACGGGGACAGTGTGATTCCCAGGGCAACCTTTTGCTAGAAAACCTTGGGTTTTGGCATTCATGGGGATGGTACTTTGACATATAACACCTACCTGCCTTACATGATTTAAGGGATAAGCTGCTAACATTTTGTTGCCAGATACCAGAGGACACCTTCAAATGTCTTCCAAAGTCCCTGCCTTGATGTGTCATAGCCTTTTTTGGCAGCATAAGATTTGATGTAGTGGCTGATTTATGTATGTTTCCAGTTTAGTATTAAACTGCTACATTGTACTGCTGTGTTACAGTAAGGAATTGCAGTGTTCCACTCTTTACTTTACAATGCTACAGTACAGGTGGAATTTGCAAATTATCAGTATTTATTTCAGTACTATTAAAATATTCTTTGAAAAGAAAATGTACGTTGTTGAGCCCTGCACCATACATCTCTTCTAAAATCTGACCCTTACAGCTCAGTCTAGCCTTTTTTCCAGTACTCCAGTACAAGTGCTCCTAGCATAACAGAGTTTAGCGCTACACTGCACAGCACATTTGTCGGAGCTATTCAGTCAATCAGTCAACAGCTGGTGTAGCACAGAAAGGCAATACAGGGCTGTAAAAAAGTATTTGCCCGCTTCTGGATTTTTTCTTTTTTTTGCAAATTTGTCACATTTTCAGATCATTAAACAAATTTTTATATCACACAAAGATAACCCGAGTAAATACAAAATGCTGTTTTTACATGACGATTTTATTTATTAAGGGAAATAAGCTGTCTAAAACTGCCTGGCCCTATGTGAAAAAGTAATTGCCCCCATTCTCCTACATCGTAAATTAACTGTGATTAACCATATTTTTTGGAAAGTTCAGTTTCACTTGCCATACCAAGGCGTGATTACTGCCAGACCTGTTGAATCAAGAACTCACTTAAATAGAAGCTGTCTGAAAAAGTGAAGCAGGCTAAAAGTCATGCCGTGATCTAAAAAAATTCAAGAGAGAGAAACAAAGTATGAGAAACAAAATAACTGGCCTTGCCTCAGTTAAGGTGAGTGTTCATTATTCAACATTAAGAAAGAGACTGGGCAAACATGGCGTCCATGGGAGAGCGCCAAGGTAAAAGCCACTGCTGACCAAAAAAGAAATTATTATTATTATTATTATCTTGATTATCCCCAGGACTCTTATATTCTGTGGACTGATGAGACAAAAGTAACATTTTTTGGAAGCTGTGCATCCTGTTAAATCTGGTGTAAAACTAACACAGCATTTCATAAAAAGAAAATCATACCAACAGTCAAACATGGTGGTGGAAGTGTAATGGTCTGGGGCTGCTTTGCAGTTTCAGGACATGGACAACTTGCCATTATTGATGGAACCATGAATTCTGCGCCCTGTCAGAAAATTCTGTAGGAAAATATTCTGCAACATTCATCATTTCGTAAGCTCAAGCGTAAGCTCCAGACTTAAATCTGATTGAGATGCTTTGGCATGACTTTAAACAGGCTGTTCATGCTCAAAAATCCGTGTAACAGAATTAAAACAATTCTTCAAAGAGTGGGCCAGAATTCAGTTGAAAGACTCATTGCCAGTTATTGTAAACGCTTGATTGGAGTTGTTGCTGCCAAGGGTGGCACAACCAGTTATTGGGTTTAGGGGGCAATTACAAGTTATCATTTATAACTGCATTTTGTATTTACTCAGGTTATCTTTGTGTAATATTAACATATGTTTGATGATCTGAATGATTTCAGTGTGACAATTATGCAAAAAAATCCAAAAATCAATAAGGTGGCAAATACTTTT
This sequence comes from Sandelia bainsii, assembly GCA_032362345.1. Classification (NCBI taxonomy): domain Eukaryota; kingdom Metazoa; phylum Chordata; class Actinopteri; order Anabantiformes; family Anabantidae; genus Sandelia; species Sandelia bainsii. Next base: position 5,780,423 of record JAUMHL010000028.1, read on the forward strand.
TCATAGCACAGTATGTGAGCTTAAAAACTCATAAAGATGCATTAGCTGCATTTATGAAACCTTCACAGCTTTGTGCTGATAATCACATCACTGTACACATAGATTTAAGGTTTAAATCAATATGTCATTATTAGAATGCAAAAGCCCTTTTCTGTTAAATCTACCAGTAAAAACAAAAGACAAAAGAAGAAGGTGCAAGAACATATCAAAATATTACTTTGGGTAAGATGTTAAAGCCCCCTTTAGAGTGAAACTTATGGTGAGTTTGTGAGGTCAGTTTCTAATTATTTTCATTCTGCCTTATGACTTTGAAGTGAGCTCTGAAACAAGATGAACATAGGCACAAGTGGAGTAAGGCCTGTGTGTTATACAGTAATTCCTGTTGATCATACTTGCACTGTTGATATCACCACTGCACCACTAGATGGATGTGTCCTACACTGTTTTATTCTGATTTGCCTGTTCTAATTACTGAAAATGAAGCAATTGTTGTGCAGATCTTAGTCCATCAATTAATTAATTCACATTTTCTCACTCACTTGATGGAGAGCGACGCTTATGTACTGTGTCTACAATTACTGAAAGGATTGCTAGTAAGCCTTTTAAAAAAAAAAAAAAAAATTATGTTGTCTTTTATGTCAGTGCATCTTCACAAGCACCCCAAACTGATCAATCGCATCTTTAAATAAAAATACTAGGGTCTAAATTGACAAAGGTGTTTTTTTGGTGACGCCATCCAAATATGCTTTTAAAAGCTGATTGATGCTACTTCATACTCCTGATCAGTTCCGTTCACACAATGCATTGATTTTATTTCTTTCAATTTTTTATTTTTGCATTTAGGTACAAAAAGTTTGTATGCTTCCATGGTAGACTTGGTAAAAGCAGAAACCTCATGAGATACAGTAAAGGTTGCAGTTTAAGATATGAATCAGAAAGAAAGAAGGGAACTTCGTGCCATGGTCTATGAAATAAAATGTAAAATGTATGAAAACAAAATATATAATTAAATTAAAGTGGTAATGACTGCAAAATGAAGTAGTATTATTATAGCAGCAGCCTCGTGTCCTAAGTCTGTCAACATTTTACCACTTCAAATTTCTTTCTTTTTTTTTGACCAGTTTCATTAGAGTTTTGAAGATCAGCTCTTGCTTTCTAACCAAGACACCATACAGCTGCAGAATAACAAAATGTGAGAGGACAGAAAAAAAAATCAGCTCCACGCACTGAGACACATTTATTGGTTTTCCATCAAAAAACTCAATTTCAGTCCTACCAAGCATCTTCAGCTACATACATACACATATGGTTTGTTGATAAATTCATGGCACAGCTAAATATTTGTCAGACCAGACTCTGATGTATAAGAAGAATATGCTTAGATCATACTGTAACCCCTATACAAAGATGTATAGTGAAGTATTATACCTCTAGTTAATAAAAAATATTATATATATATATAAATATTATAAAGATATATATGTTTTTAAAAAATGTATCTAATTTAATAATTTTTTTAGAATCTTGAACATTTTGGATATATACCCAAATAGGTTTAAGGTGATTTTGCCATTTTCTGATCATGTCCCTGAGTGTTTTGGTCTTCTTGAAGCGTACACAGGTTAATAAACTCTTTTGGTCAAAATCCATCTTGGAACAATTCAGTGTCACTCTGATCCAAAACCTGCTGCTGCTGATGTTTGCGCCTGCTGCCATCAATTCTTTATCCGTTTTGGTATAACGACAGCATATCTTGCACCACAATGTCGAGTTAAGTCTACCTGCTGTCTTTCCCTCAGAAAGTACACTGTCTTTTGCTCCCTCCTGGCCTTTCCAGCCGTCCATCATACATAATGTGTCTGTCTAGAGGACTAGACTTAACTGTCTGAAATATGTGTCCCTCCTCTGAGATAAACACTGTCATCTGTCATTGGTGGGAATGGAGGAAGTGACATTGTGACAGACATCTACATTTCCTAAAAGGAGGCGTGGAGTGTGGAGGTGTAGACAGAGTAGGAAACTGTTTATCCCTTTTATCATATCAATTCATTCAATGTGGATAACAGATATAGATCTTATTTGTTTGACATAACACACATGTTCAGTTATCACACTAATTTATTTACTACCTTGAAACAGATTTTCACTTTATGAAGCAGTTGCTATAAGTTTTTCTTAGCTTTTCACCAGTATAGTAAAATTAAGAAAATCACGGTGTTTCTGTATTTATCTGATTAATTTGGTTCTAATATACTGTGGTCTGATGGGCACACACATTTTGTGAATGACTTGTTTTAGTGCCGCAATTACATACTATTCACAATTAGGTCCTCAGTTGGGAATTTTTATCATTAGTAAAGCATCACCGTTAAATTCCCATATAATTCTTCTTGTTCTGCTCCATTTATGGACAGATTAATTCACAAAGAGAGCTAAATATTTACCACTGCAGAGGTAGTGCAAAACAGACGAAGCATGAAAATATAGGTGTAGGAGTAGTATTATGAGAACTGAAACAAGTCGAAGGTATAACAAGATATACTGTTGTTAGTGCAGCTGCCAACTACATGTTGTCAAAGCAACACTGACTGCAAAAAAAGTGAATGGGTTGACTTAAAACCCAATGTTAAATTGTGTTTGTAATGCATGTTTGTCATTCCATTGCTGTGAACTTAAAAAATTATGTTATTATGATAATAGATGATTATTAAAAATACTGCTAGAAATTAAAACATACAATAGAGAATATGTAAAAAGAAATATAAACAGACCTGTGTCATTACCATTTAGTCAGATTTAAGGCAGCATTTTTAACTTTGGCAATGCCATTTCAGTAAATTTCATTTGACATGTGCATGTACTTTGAAACAACACTCAGTATTTGTGGCTCTTTCTGCTGCAGAGAAAAGAAAATGTCTCGAACCAGTGCTTTGAAGGTCCTGGACCATGGGATGATTGGACCTGAGGGAACAGATAACTGCCATAAGTTTGTGGACATCCTGGGCTTGCGAACCATCTTTCCGCTTTTCATGAAAACCCCTAAGAAGATGAAGAAAACTGGTGCTTCAGAGAAGGAGCATGAAGGTCAGTCACTAATTAGGACAAGAGTTCTTCACAAAGTATGCCATCAGCTGCAAGTATAACGGTCTATTTTGACCTGTAGTTAGTCTTGTGGCAACAATCAGCGAAAGTTGTAGTGAGATGCATCACTACTGTATTTTATTTACGGTATACGTTTACCATCACCTGCATGTTGACAAAGGAAGTAAACCAGTGGAAATGATACTACACATTGCAGCGATGCAAAGCACAATGGCTATGCACAGACAGTGCCCTCCAACACCTTCTCTCTTAAGTAGCTGCTGTTCAACATCTGTTAGCTCCAACTCCAACATTATCTGCAGTGTTTCAATCACCGTTGTTTGTAGTACACCAAAATAACTCAACGCGATGGCAAAAAGGTGCTTTAGAAACCCCACCACCGAAGTGTTTTGACAGTGTAATTGCAGAGCAACACAGACACACCAGTGCTGTATATATGCTCATAACAGCATTTGCAGGAGCATAAATCAGGCTTAACATATTTCAGATGTAATGTATTCCCTCAAATATGACATAACTTAACTGATTACTCAAAGAAGCCTGCAGATGGTGTGAATGATGATTTCAAGTATTAAAACTAGTTTTCATAATCACACAAGTTTAATTGCTACAGTAATTTAAGTGATTATACTTATTGTGACAGGGTGATTTCCTTCTTCCGCACTTTTCCGCAATCTGCCCTGTTTCCAGCAGACACACTCAGTCCTAATCTGCTCAGGTATCACGGTTTGGTGCCTCTTCGGCCTGTCAGTTTACACTATCAATCCAATCTTGATTGATTTTCCTGCCAGGGCTTTTGAACCTCTCTTGTCTCTGAGTGAGAGATAGGAAGTGCAAATAAGAGCCAGAGAGAGAGGGAAAGAATGAAAGGATGTCCGTGTGATACGGGGTGAGAGAATAAAAAAATGCAGACTAAAAGCAAAAGCAGTAGAAACCTGTCCACCTTGTAGCTCTTTGTTTGGTTGCCAGCATCCAAAATTTGAAACCCCTCCTCTCTCTGTGTCTGTATTAATTAAGTTTGAAACATCCACCAGGGCTTCCCAGTCGTGCAGACGAAAACAAATAGTCTTTCATTGTGTCCTGTCTCACCCAGGGACTGGATGAATTAACCTATGACCTCCTCGAGCAGCAGGAGGAAGAGTATGGAAGATAACCCGTCCTAACAGTTAAACCTTTCCCCCCTGTGTGTTGAGGCCCCTGACAAGCCAGGCGCACAGTTGAGAGACTGTAAAAAGACAGGGGAAATCCACCTTTTCTCCTTGTGAATTTTGGAAAGCAATTTCTGTATCTTGAGATCCACAGTATGTTGATGTATGTAGACTATTTTTGGAGTGGTGAAAATCATTGCTGACCTTTTAATCAGCAGTTCTGTTGACTTTGTTCACCAGGTTTACATTATTTAGTAGTCTTCAAAGCCAACTATTTAAACAGCAACCCCTGATCCTTCCACATGCTAAATATCATATAATTTTAATAAACATGTATATTGACGTAAGCAGTCATCACTACCAAGTTAGTAATGCTGCAGGGTACATTGATTTATATATACATTACCAGTCAAAAGTTTGGACACACATAGAAATGACCATGTTTGTGACAACATCAAATTGATCAGAATGAATGTGTAGACATTGTTCATATTGTAAATGACTATTGTAGCTGAAAACAACAGT
>JAUMHL010000028.1:5785297-5846635 GCA_032362345.1 Sandelia bainsii
ATGTGCAATGATGGTAACACAACTGAAGACATGTATCTTTTCATTAAAAACATGGTAATTCCTATGTGTGTCCAAACCTTTGACTGGTAGTTTATATATTGATTGATATATATGATTTTATCTGCTTTTACCATCCAATATGTATGGGATTTCCCATCATGTCCACATTGTTTTGTCAATTAGCTCTAAACATAATGAGATGCCTGTCATAATATAAGGCATATTGAGTGAACCCTCCTTCTTTATAAGACCACTAATTGAAAATGCTATGAATCAAGTGGTTCTCTGGAATAATACAATAACTCTGTAGATTAATTAACTATCAGCTGCTTCAAACAAAAGTAATTAGGGAGTAGAGACCTCTCAGTCTCTCTCACACGTTCTTTTCGCGGCTCTCTATCATAACACGCAATGCAAAGATTGATCCCCATGAAATCCTTTCTGAAACTGAAACAGCCCAAATGACCAGGGATTGCCAGGCCATATTAGCACACAGAAAGGCATAATTAATAGAGACATTGTAAGTGGACAGAAAAAACTGAAAGAGGGGGAAAAATCAACAAACAACAAATTACATTTTTCTGCTCATGAATATTCTTGTCAGAACACTGCATTTCCCTCTTTTTTTAGGATCTCAGTTTATTGGTTTATGTACTCTATCATTACCAATGAAATGAGATTGTATGATGGAAATTGGTGGCAGCCGGTTGTTATATGTAGGTGGCTAATGATGTGAGCGAGTGTGAGGGGGAACAGAAGTAAACAACTCATTTACATGGCAAGGCACAATAGCTCCAACTCGGAAAAGTGTTTCTTTGTGTTCCTGCGTGCATGTGGGTGTTCGGTGGTGTGAGACTGCACAAGAATGATCCTGAGGGATGGAAACAGAGGCCTTTTTTGTTGATACGTTTTGAATGCCACACAAAGACCTTCAAGTGCTGCGAATGCCCTTATCATGACCCTTATTTTCTGATAAATGCACTAAAATAGATAATGAGTGAGAAGAAAGAAAGAAACTTGTATTAGAATAAAGTGTTTATATTTTGTGGCTCAGCAGTTCGGTTTGATGCATGCAGCAAGGGGAAGAAGAGCAAAAAAGCAATTTAATGGAAGAAGAATATTTTATTAAAACACACCACCTACCCAAAATTATGGCAGTTTCATTATAAAGATAAACCATGGAATTTTATCAGCTCATTACTTTATCACCAGTATCTCTCCTCTGATATTAACGCATTTCAAAAGCATGACTCCACAGCAGAATGTGTGAGATTAGCTAAGTGCCTGCATTAGAGAACCATGGTTATCTGGTCGTAATGATGAAACTTGTATCAAATTTTTCAGTCAAAAGCAAAGAATCAAATGGCCCTCTTATTTGATCATCTCCCCTCCCAGCACTGAGCACCTTTGGCACAGATTTAAAGTAACATTTTTCATGATTCAAGCTTGATTGTAATCTGTGTTGTCACAGTCATTCTGTGTAATCCTATTATTAGTGTATTTTAGAGGCAGAGATTTGGTGTTAGATCCCTGTGTAAAGACACATCTAATTAACATCTTCTGCACGTTTGGTCTTTCCTCTGGTAGGGATTAATCGTGTCCCATCTCAGTAAACTCATACTTTAATTAAATATGCTGCAGTATATTTAGATATAGATTAAAGGTTTTATATGAGAACTCTTAATGTTGACATTATGCTTATGCTCAGGACATGCACAAGATTTTAAATAAATGTATCACTTAGCAGTAGGGTTATACCTCAAACTTTTTCATACAACCTCTTGTTTATTTTTCATATTTTGAGGTGGAATATAATTGCAATATGTTCTATGATTAATAAGAAATTACAATAAAAGCTTTAATATTTTTTTTGTATTAAACCTAAAGGACTATGTGAAAAATGTTCCCTGTGTCATCATAGCTGTAAAGAAGAGATAAAAGCAGCCAATGTAGACTAGGCTTGTAGACTTTGTACAGTATAGGTGCTTCATTTTGTATGTATTTTATACGGTACTGCAAAAATTACAGTACTTTGTTCAAGATTGTACTTGCTGTCTTCTGATAATTCAACACATTCCCTATCTTGGACCACACAGCACATAAAGTATAACACTGTGCATAGCACACAGTATAAAGTTAATTTGAAATGTTGTTATAGGGCCCCTTTTCACCTCTCGAATCTCATGGACATCCATACAGGTAACCTTATAAACTTGAGTACATGACAAAATTTAAAGTTTTTAATAAAGGTGGCTATTTATGTTCCTTTTGTATGCGGTCTGTTTTTCTAGATCAGCTTTGCTTATCTTTGCCATTATGATGAATGGTTTAACAGACACCATGTACTGCTAATTATTTGTCCAGATTTTGCATAATTTTTTACTGTGAGCTCAGATGGTAGAGCAACAGTTAATTCCTGTCGCTTCAGACAGTTTATGCGCTCTCTATAACCCCTGACTGACTAGCCTGTGGTGCCTGGGAGGCTGATTGCTCCCCCCACGGCACAGTTAGCCTGGGCCCAACCTGTCAGTGATGTGCCACCTATCTGTTCTCCTGTGTTGTTCTGAACTGCACTTCAATTCCTTCAACTGTCAATCAATTAATGAAGACAGGCCACTCAGGGTTATTTGCATGTTAACTCAGTGCTATGAATCACCTGAGGCAAAGATGAAACAAACGATGAATGATTAGTTGAAAATGAGTGAATGCTAGCATTTGGACATTCATAGTGTTGACAGAACGCCAAGAATATCCCGAGAGCAAGAGTTGACCGTGAGCTTGTTTACTGCTTTAGAGTAGTACACAGTGATGTGAGGGTTTCATGTTTTACCTTTTGGAGGTGTCTACTACAGTCTTTATTGTTAGCCATTGTATAGCTCTGTGGAGCAGTTTCACTTTATAGAAAGTATATATTTATTGTCTCAGGTGCTTTGGCTTTATGAAGCAAGTGCTCAGCTCAGTGCTCTTTTAAAAATCATGAAACTGCAGAGGTGTATACAAAAGCCACAGTAAACTAAGGGGTGGTTGTTGTTGTTTAAATAATTAAAATTTCGGTTCCTAAGGAATCTAGGTGCAGGCTATGTGTTATCCTGAACACTATTTAGCTATTGGGAACAATAACTTAAAATTATCTTTGTGGCCCTGTGGTGCATGTTCTGTATGTGTAAATGAATTATTTTATTTACAAAAAAAAACATTTCCAGCTTGTAAACCGACCAGCAGATCAAATCAACATCATCCATGCTGTTTATTTTCTCTGCCAAGATGTTCCCAGCTGATCCATGTATGTAAATTCATACATAGTAATTGTCAACCGTTGAGGCCATTACCAGCTTTTATAACAAGATTAAAATATATAGTGAGCTGCTAGACTCAGCCGTGCTTTACATTAAACTGATTATTATGATATTTTGCTGTATAGTCCAATAAGGGGCATCTGTCTGTATTTAAAACATCCAACAGTATGTGGCTAGCGGGTACTCATGTATATTTAGCTCAACTTATTAAAGTTAAGATAGTATTTAATGCCATTACAAATGTCATGGCTCTCTGAAAGATCTTGTATTAGGTTTTGCTTGTACCACACAGATATGATGGAAATATCCTTATTTTCCTATTTGTTTTTAGTTTCAATACTCATTTAATTCATTTGTAAAGCAATTCATATAAATTAAGTACAGATGGACATCTTGGAAAAGACAGAGGAGGAAGCTGTTTTATTCAGCCTTGCCTTGCACCCACAATGTAATCCCACCTTCACTTGTTCACAAATCTCAAGCGATGGGATGCTTTTTAGTTTTAGACTCTTTGGAGCAAACATTCCACAGCCAGAGGGCGGAGTGTGGAGGTGGTGACATCAATCACTACTGAAATTGATATAGTGTCTTTTTGGAAATTGCAGTTAGACTCCTTGTCATTGCATACAGGAAACATGGTTGTCTAAATGGGGGGAAAAATAACTTCGGACTTAAAATAACGGACGTGCAACTAGTGCATGCAGAGCTAACTAAAATATATGACCAACTTTGGCGGTAAAATTGTGAAGTGCATTTACTTCAGAGGCACACAATCTTTGCACTAAATCCAAGACATTTGATTAAAAATAAAAATATCAACCTGTCTGTTCAGTTATACAAAAAGTCAGAGGCTTCATACTCTGGGGATTAAATTTCATGACAATCAAGTAGTAGTCTTTGGATATTTCAGTCTGGAAAATGGATATTACCGTCCATATCCTTAAATTGTGTAAGATAACATGGAAACAATCCCCAACTCTAAAGGCGAAAGTGCATTTTTCATGCTTTATGGCCAGTCATATTGGTAATGTACTGTGTATCTGTATATTGTGACATGGACAAATTTTACAGCCTTTAGCTTTCTCTGCCTTCAAGTCTTGTTATTAAGGAGCCTGCAGGTCATAGGGGACTGTACAAAGGGAGTTGACAGCAATCATGACCCCTTTTAAAAAGCAAAAATGGGATTGATTCCTGTACTCTTGTTGCTTAGCAACTGCAAAGCCTCATTGAGAGAGAATATTGACCTTTTGTTGATAAAGTCCAATTACATTTTTTCCCCTCTCTGTATATCCATAGATTTTACAATGTCATATTCTGTCCCTCCAGTGTGCACATTGTATTGTTCATTCAATATCATAGACAAGTATTGTACTGTGATTGTCAGACTGTGAGTAAGAAGGTCTTTGGCTGTCTCACACGGCATAATTTTGGTTAACAAGGGTACTCAAAGGGACTAACTAGTTTTCTCGCTAATTTAGCCAATTAACATGTTTTTAGACCTGCCCCTTACTAAATGGCCCCAGAGCTGCCACAGACAAATTTCTATCACTGTGAGAAATATAACCATTACACATGTTTCAGCATGCCCTAAAAAGAAAATTGATTTCTAAATTTCATTAACATTTTCTCCTCCTCTTTTCCTCTGTACTCTCTGTAAAAGTATCCATGCTTAGCTGGCTGCCTGCTTTAATTGCAAATTATCAAGTGTTAATCGATTTGTTCTTTCTGAGGTTTCTGGGTGTGGGTGGGAATGAGCTTTGCAATGAACTGTTTTTTCTGTTTGAGACAGCTTAATATATATATATATAGTATAACAATAGCTCATATGTTAGTGAAGACATGCACCTTTTGGGTAGTGAATCCAGTTGACTGTAAACAAAATCTCTTTTATAAATTGCTGTTGTAAAAGACTTCAATAGTGTATGTATTTTTTCTAAAAGAGATAGTGGAGAGAAGCAGTTGTATAAGTTATTCCATAGAGAAATAACATATGCATATAAAGGTCTCATTTGAGATGTTGTCTTGATAATATAAACAAGGAAGACACCTTCTTTTCCACAGAACACGTCTGCTCCATCATCGCTTCCATGCTGAGAAATCTCAAGTCCCAACAGAGAAGCCGACTCCTCAACAAGTTCACAGAGAACGACTGTGAGAAGGTCAGTTTTCGTCTCCTCCTTACTGTCTTTGTTCTTCCGCTGTCTGTGTTTTTGTTTTTTCTTGTATCTTCTGTTCTTGTTTGCCTGCAGATTGCTTCATCAGGAATCGTAAACTGAAGTGTCTAACCCATATGCTTGGCTATGTCTGCAGTTCCTTGAATCAGAAGAACACGCCAAAATAAGTTCTAAATTTGAAGGCCCTGCAGACATATTGTTTATATCATTGTTTTACTATCGATGATGAGGTCTTACATCTACACACTATTTTCTGCCACAGTTTTGGTTATCTCACACGAGAGATTTAGGTGTTAGGGTTCTTTTTAGTGGGTTACAAGAGGGCCTGGCTTAATTGGAAAATGTGTCACCAGTTGTGTTAATATACATTCATACACTCCCTGACTCAGGTTCACATTCGGGGCACTCAGTCAGGGAGGAATGAGTGCACTACTCTGTATATAGTAGACTGCACTACTGTTTGTATACCAAGTTCTTCCCTGTTACCAAACTCAAGAAGGTGATTAAAATATCAAACCTGACACCTCCACTGCAATTTTATCTCCACTATTCACACAATTCCCCTAACATATGCAAAAATACTGTTGCTCAAGGCCATTTTAATAGGTGATGATGTTTGATGTAGAAACCGCCTGTCATGCAAATCAAAAGTGGGTCTTTCTTACTGTTAAGTCTTCCTGGAGTGTCATTTCCATCATACACTTCCTGAAGTTTAATGTTTTTATGCAATTTTTTTTAATGTTGTAAATTAAAATGTTAAAAAATAATATATTTTCTTCTCTTTATTTTCTACTTCATAAACCTTCCTTACAATCTGATAGGTCTGTAGCAAACAGATAATAAGAATCATTGAAAGATTATTGTGACGTAAATTAAGATAATTTGAACAAGGCTGAAATGTTATTCCACAAACATACTACCATATGGTGAGTAGACAACGCACATATTGTATTAAATTACTGTTAGCGACTTAGTTTGGATGTTAAGTGTATTTATCTAGTCTGATTCTGTCTCCTCTGTGTGCTCTCCCTCAAATTTTTCATGTTGCTGTGCTATATGCTGCGTCTCTTATTTTCTCTCTGTCTGGCTTTCATTTTCCCGCCAGGTTGATCGACTGATGGAGCTGTATTTTAAGTACCTGGAGGCTGTACAACAGGCTGACAAGAGGATTGAAGGAGAGAAACATGTAAGAGTCTCTCCTTTTCCTTTCTTCGACCCACCCTCTCAGCCTCTCAATTTGTCCCCTTCATCCAACTCTCTGCACTGTCTCTTTATACACAAACGTCACATTAAGCAGCTTGTTAGATTGATGGATTCACATGACACACTGACGTTTTTGTGTCTGACCAAGGCATTGCTAGAATTAGTGTTCTACACTATGTTTTTGGTATTTTGGGCTGAATGCCCAAACTCGATGTGACTAGCAGTTTGACCGTATTCTGTAGAGATGTAGATAGTTGTGTAAAAACTACTGTTGCTTTATTAATGTTAGTATTAATAATGACATGCTGTGTTAACTTAATGACTGCCATTCATCAGCAATAGCAATGAGTTCCTTCCAAAACAAGTTCCAACATTAAGCTTTCATTCTAATGGACTGAATTAATCCATAAATTAATGCCAAAAAACATTACAACAGCTTTCAGTGTTTATAAACCTTTCATAGTAATAATGTCTGTTTTGGCTTGGGAAATCCATGAGAAGTAAACCAAAGAAAGTAAACCAATCTTACCAACATAAAGCATCTAAAGGTAATGTGGGGCAACTATGCTAATTTTGAATTCTGCTGAGATGACTGCAGAGTAAATAACTTAGTGTGGCAGAGTATCTTACTGTGCATGTGTAACAGTGTCTGCAGAGACTGTGGGTGATTTTTATTAAGGATTATTTAGATGTTATAGAATCTAAAAACGATTGTTTTTACTAATACTAACAATAATTACACAGCTATTTTTAAAAAGGCATGTGTTGATGTTGTGTTGATCAGACACAGATGGGAGATGATGGAAACTTGATTATTGATTATTATTATTATTATTATTATTATTATTATTATAAACTTGAGAAGTTTAACAGTTTGGCTGTTGGAGGTGCAGTTGTTGGCGTAAAGGGAAAACGGTAGTGGGGAGAGGACACACCCCTGTGGTCCTCCGGTGCTTGTTGTGCGTAGTCCGGAAGTGACACCTCCAGAAAGCTGAGGAGCCACTGACAGGTGTCAGGGCGAACATTCAGGTCGCGAAGCTTGGATGAGGGGCAGTGGTATTGGATGCAGAGCTGAAGTCCACAAACAAGACTGTCATGTACGTCCTGGGGTGGTCAGCATGTTGTAAGATGTAATGCAGCCCAATGTTGACTGCATCCTCCACTGACCTGTTTGCTCTGTAGGCAAACTGCAGGGGGTACAGCAGGTGTTCTGTTATGCCCTTCAGGTCAGCTAACATTAGCCTTTAAAGGGACTTCATGGATGTCAGGGTGACAGGCCTGTAGTCCTTCAGTCTGGTGGTGAAGTACACCTTAGGGCATGGGATAATGGAGGAAGGTTTTAGGCAGGACGGGACTTTGCATAGCTCCAGGGACCTCCTGAAGACAGGAGCCAGTTGGTCCACGCAGACTCTAAGGCAGGAGGGTGAGACCTCGTCTGGGCCTGGCGCCTTCCTGGGGTTCTGCCTTTTTTTAAGATCCATCTGACTTCTTCCTCACTTATAGTGAGTGGTCTATCAGATGTAGCAGAAGGAGAGGTTGACGCTGGTGTGTTGGGGGTTGTTGCGAAACTCCACTGACCTGTTTGCTGATAAGGCCAGGAGGTGTGAATTTCTCATTCGTTAACCACTAGGAACAAGTGACAAATATTTTTTTTATTTTAAGAAAAAAGTATTAAATATAAGAGTGTGCCTTGACTCTAATCACTCTATAAACCAATTTTCAAATCAACCTGTGGAGGAACAAAGACAGCAGGAGTGATAACCTTTCATTAGAATTATTGGTAGATAGAACAAATGCAGACTGCAGAGCAATCACGTCTTTCTTTATCACCAGCTGTATAAAGAAAATTCAGATTGCATTACAGATGTTCAGATAGCAACCACAATCCCTTATACAAAGGGTTGGGCTGTATGATCAAAATGCCATCTCTTTTTGGCAGATAAGATTTGCAGTTCCACACATTGTCACATCCAAGGCCATGAGGGAAGAGACCAAATATCACAATCCTACTGATAACAAGATGGCAGTTTACAGGAGAATGGAAAGCTTGATAACTGCATGTGAGGGCCTTATAGAATTGAATGTGTGTGTTTGAGTGTGTGTCTGTATGTCGAGCTGTGGGCTAGACTGACCAATGGAGGGACACAGATAGAAGGTACGTACCCAGGCAGGGGATAATTGGTTCATCAAAAAGAGAAGGAGCATCTTGACTTCATAAAGGAAGGACAGAGATACTGTAAATATTACAACAGGAAGAAAAATGAATGGTTAAAAAAAGGGAATTTGGCCAAAAGGAAAAACTGAAGAAGGAAGAGACAGCGAATTTGAATGAAAGAAAATATGATGGGGGAGAGGGAGGTGTGGGGGAAGACAGATAAGTGTGAGATTCCTATCTAAAGATGACAGAAGATTAATTTCTCAGACAGACATCGTGGTGGGATTGTCAAGAAAAGGCCAGACAGTTTGACATTTTCTCTTCCTCCTTTTTTCACTCCTTTTCTCTTCCCTTTTTTCTTCTGTTGCTCTAGTGTCTTCCTCGGCAAGTATGACTTTGTGATAACCTGGTGATAAGAAATCTGGTCTTTGTGTTCCGTTATCTTAGCTTTCCCCAGTGCTGAACCATTCTGTTAGCTAGGTATGAGGCAAAAAATAATAAAATGCCTATTTGTAGTGATATTGTATTCATTATACAATAAACAGTGCTATAAAAAAGTCTGATCTTAACTTTCTATCACTCACTCAAGGACTATTTCGTTGCATATATCACTGAAAACTGATTTCTATTTTATGCTATATATAAAAAAAAATCCTTTCAATACGTAAATTTTGGAATATTTTAGTGTAGCGATTTCTTTTCAATTTATTGTGTTGGGTCTAAAATAATAAATATGCTGCTGATACATGTATTTACCAAGCAGCATGGCTGAGGGAAAACAGATTGAGCAAAGACTTCATTCCGGTGGGTACAACAACTATAATACTGAAAACACCCAGATGATATTTAAAGTCGGTGTGAATCAAAGCTTTCACCAAATGTCACATATTATGTTAAATAACGTGATAGAGATGCCAGCCCAGTTCTGTTCAGCACCTTAGCTGAATCAGCTGCCGTCAGCAGCGGTGTTTTATCTCCCTCTGCCGTGTCTTTTGGTTTCCCCTAGTTAAGCCTGTTTTTTAAAGGGTGGTAAGCAAAATGTTTTTCCTCTGCAACATATTATCCACAGATTTCTCAGGAGGACAGCAAAGAAAAAAGCAGCTGCTGCTTTTTCTCTACATCTCCAGCCCAGTCCCTTTTTAATAAGCTGCTTATTCTCATCCCACCTTCGTATCTCTGTTCTCTCCTCTCTTTGTATCCTTCTGTTTCTCTCCTTCTTTCCCTTAAAGCTGTTTTCCCATCCTGGTATATTTCTCATTTCAGCTGTGTTCCTTCTGCCCTCCTTTTCTTCTTCCACTCTTAAGTGTCTTGTTTTGACTTCCTTAATTTTAATATCTTCTCTTTTTTGTTGCATCTTTTTTACATCCTTCTCTTGCTCGTACTACACTCAGTTACACATTATCATCCTTTGCATGCTCTTTATGCATCTCTTCATTTTACCTTTATCCTCTAGTTATGTTTTGCTTCCATGTTTTACCATTTACTCCTCCCATCCTTATTCTCTTTGTTCCTCACCTTCTTCCTATTGCTTCTTTACTTCTTCCCATCCAATGCTGCTGCTGTCACCTCTCTTTCTCCACTTCTTTTTCTTCCAAACTTTCCTTCTGCTCTCAGCTTGTTGGTAACAACTCTTGGAGATTGATGAAGCTCAGCAAAACATGGCTGAGGCCGACCTCAATACTGTAAAATGCCTGACTGCACTTTTCGTAGCACCTAAGAACCCAGTTGCTTGCTGTGTTTTGTGAGAGTGTGTGTGTTTCCTATACTGGGCTATAACAAGAGTATACACCATAAAACGGCTGCTATAATATTGCTGACCTTAGACTTTTTCAATAAAAGTTAAGTTGGAATTGCACCTGGATGTGATATATTTAGTTTTCTAAAATGTCTTTGAAGAGTAAATGCTCTCCATCTTACTTTTTGTCTATCTCCCTATTCATGCTAAATTCTTCAGTGAACGTTTATTGGACTCTATCATAGCTTGTTTTTAAAACTGCAGAGCTATTTAAGCTGTGTGTATATATATTAATTTTTTAATGTATATATTTTATATTATAAGTTTTGGAGCAACAGACAATTTCATAACCAGGTATTACTTCTATAACACTGTGGCCAAAATTATTGAGAGCGTCACACATGAAAGTGATATTTCAAAGGTCAAATCCTAATGGCACATACAAGAACAATCAAATGTTAACAAAAATTTTAAAACTGACTTTGTACACTCGTTTGTGGTTGTTGTAGAGGGCGTTTCAGCACACCTGGGTTTTTCAGCCTTCACTGCCTACATTGCAGTGTTTGTAGTAGCAAATGACTTATCCCTTTGGGTAACACTACTGTTTTGCTTTAGCCTAATTTGTGAACAAGCTAACTGATATGTGCCCATATCACAACATGAAATCAGCATGTTGTCTCACGCTCCCACAAAGTTCCGCTTTTTACTTCAAAGTTTCCCTCATTATCTGTGTATTTCTGTTTTTTAATATGGAGATCTAACATCTCTTTTTCTGATGTTTTCTTTGGCCCCATAAAGAGAACTATATAAGTGCTGACAAACAAATCACTTTTATTCTGCATCTAAGCATCCCAGTGGAAAAAAAACACAGGAATAACAGCCAGCCAGACACACACACACATTCAGTCTCAGACACAGAACAGGAAGTACATTTTCTCAATTACGCTCATGCAAAACCAAACACACGTACATTAAGCATCACATGTAGATGTTGAAAGACATTCTTTAACACATACACGTGCTACACAGGCACAAACACATGTACATGATTTCTGACACATCCAACACCACAATTCCACTGAACACGAAGTTATCCAAAGATCACATGTCAATCACACAAACACAAGAACAATGCGTCTGAGTTACAGTAGAGTGACCAAGACCGAAAATCACTGCTTATTACTTTGTCTGAACTGTTGCCAGGCTGCCAGGCTCCCCTGAGGTTGCAGTAATTGACTTGTCCAATCCCTCTTTTCAACACGTTATTCTTTCTTCACTTCTTCTGTTCGTTGTTTGCTAGAGGGACAGAGCTGCCACATGAAAGATATTGGCTGTAATGTCAAAACTTACGAGTGGACAAAAGTCTGCTTCCGTAATGAATACTGCCACACTTCCCACGTCGGCTCAGGTTTTAATATCTCAAATGTCCACTGCTCTCAATAATGAATATTTAATACACTTGTCATTGTTCAAAACCTTCCACTGCCCATACAGATTCAAAGGTCTGGCTGGATTCATGATGTGAGTTGTGTTCCATTACTGTGGGGCACTTTGGAGGGTGTTGCAATTGACTTGTCTAAGACCTTATTTGAAAATGTTTTTCTTTCTTTTTTTCCTGGACTAGTCCACTTGTTGCAATAGCCAAATAAGAGGAGTTATTGCACTTGTTAGTAGAAGTAAATGGGCGACATAGACGATGTCTAATGACTTAAAGTTGTGCATTTTACAGGCTGGATTGACATGAAACTCATAGGTTGAATAATCAGAATGGGCAAGCCAAGTACATAAATGCAAATAATTAAGTTAATTAATTGATTGATACTTTATTCATCCCCTTGGGGAAATTCTTTGTGGACAGGCTGCCCCTGTCAGGCGCCAAGGGTCAGGGTATCAGTGTCTTGTCCAAGGACACCTCGACATGTAGCCTGCCGGGACTGGGAATTGAACCGCTCACCCTTGGGTTTGAAGACGACTGCCCTACCCACTGAGCTATCATGCTGCCCAAATAAGACTCCCAGTTGCACAAGGCATTGTGAATTGTTACAGCTGTGATTGGTGCCTGTGACTGGCTTTTGCTTTATATATTTTACTTCATTAGGTTTGCAGAAACATTTGCTCCTTTGCAGCAGTGTAATTTTAGCTTCAGGCCCATGGGTTGCTATAGTACTTAAAATCATCTGACATACATGACTGATGGAAAACACATTTCTCAGAAAATGAATTAAGTTTTACTAATTATAACATAAATCGGTATTAAGTTATTGAGGAGACACTCATGTTTCTTTTTTAAGAAATTGAAATTGAAGGTTGATATGTTGAGTGTGAACACACTTTCTTGACATTGTGTCCCTTTCCTTGCTTTTTGCAGTTTTCAGGCACATCTCAGTGTTCTTCAGCAAATAGTTCTTGCTTTGTTGTCCTGAAAATAGCTTACTTTGTGATCATTTATCCATGAACACCAGCTGTGCAGAGTTCAGGGAGACCATAGGTTTTTCTTGAACAGAGACAATATTTACTGTGGCTGATGGAAGCAGTTATTTGGTCATAAATCAAAGAATAAGATATATTTCATAAATTTGATGATGGCACTAGATGGAAAGTTTGATCACTAAAGTTATTATAGTTCTACCCAAGGTCAGCATAAGTGCATATGAAGTGTTACAGTAACCCATCTAGTAGTTGGTGACATTTCACCCAAACAATAAATGTCAACTTGGGGTTAGAGGGAAACTCATTAGGATTCATCCCCATTTAAGAGCTGTTAAAAAAATCTATTCTGAACCAAAGTGGTTTAACATCATTGCCATGCACAGATCTGGCTAAAAATATGCAATGGAACAGGTACAGAATCTTAATACAATGAAGCTAGCAGGATGCTCTCATCTACAGTATGCATTTATTTGGTTGAGACAGGAAATGCATTTCAGGATCGGCTCTTGCCCCAACATCTGGGTGAACTGCCTAACACTGCTTGATATCTGGGCCAGCCATTCTACCAAGGAGGTCATCAGTCCTAGCTGTGAACCCTGCACCCTTTCTGCCCTCTTTGCTCGTTCAGATAATAACAAAATGAATGCTATGCGTACATTTCCTGTCACGTTAAACTTATTAACTATAATTGTATTTCTTTTTTTTGATTGTCCACTGCTGTTGCTATGGCTTCCCCAGCCTTCTCTTGTCTTGACAAGCCCCACTCACCCCATGACAGACATTAAAATTGACACTCTGAATGTACTTGGCATCTGTTATTTGGGCTGTCTCCTTTAGAGGTGGGGTTGATGAACCTCGTAAAACAATATTAGTCTTTGCCAGGTTAATATTGAGGAGGAGTTTCCCCATGTTTAGCTTTCTCCTGTTCCTCCTCTGTCTTTTTGACATCTACATCTTCCTCCTAGGCAGATTAATTGTACAGTAAATAACCTAAACTGAGCCTGCCTGTTACATGAGAAAAAAATGATGCCAATTTAGCACTTGCAAATCTTGACATGCAAGCAACATTTTTTGTTTTAAATTGGAATATTAGAAGTCATTAATATTAGCTAACAGTGGTTGGATTTACTGAGACTTCTTATAGTGAGGTAAGACATGATTTTGTGTAAATTGCTGAAGCTTAACCAGGTGAATCCAAGTGGAAGCTGTTAGTGTCTTATGATTTCACTAATTAAGTTCTCAATCAAACGTCATTGTTGTATATGCTGTGTAGTAGACAGATTAAACAAGGATTTTAAGCCTGTAGATTTTTGACTGAGATACCTAACATTTCTACTTTGTCCCAATGTGTGTGTTAGCTACAGTACAAAAAATGGATATAACTATAATATTTTTATAGAGAATTATCACGGTTGGTTTGATTAGGTTTACATTCAGAATACCACCACTTTACAACCACATTTGTCCATGAACCTCCTGTTTGGCTTTCCTCTTCTCTTCTTGTCTCGCAGTTACATCTTTAGCATTCTTCTACCGATATACTCCGCATCCATCCTCCACACATGCCAAAACCATTTAAGTCTCGCCTCTCTCACTTTGTCTCTGATTATAGCTTCATTATTTTAAACACCCATTGCCTGTTGCTGATCTCTGTTAAAGACCCACTCCACTCAAAAATATGTTTTTCTTATGTTTATATGTCCTAAATTGTCTGATTTCTACTATTCTGAGTGGTGTATGTGCAGAGTTTGGTACTAACAGGGTGTTTTGACATTCTTCTGGTGGCTGACTGGCTGGTGTAGGTCCACTTCCTGAAAAGCTTGATTTCAAAATTAGATGGAGAACATGTGATTATTTACGTTAAAGATCCAATTAAATCATAGTTCAATATGTAAATGCAGAGCTCAGCGCTGAAATTTTTCATGGACAGAAAATTGTCAGACAATATGTTTTTCTCAGAGTATTTGTATATGCCTTAAAATGTGGAATGTGATTGGTGACTGGAGTGAGACTGTTTAGTTGTTACTTTACTATATGATTCTGCATTCCTCTGTGCTTGGCCATGTTTTACCTGCTACTCAGAATTAATTTCCGATTGCTGCCACACGTTGCAGTCCAGTATACTGTGTTGCCTCTTATGCTGCCAGTACCCACATCATAGACGGAGCTGCAGTCATTACTGACGACTGAGATGGAAACATGCAGAATTGTTGAAGGCCTCAGAAAATGCCTCCAGCTCTTTTTTGTTGTGGCCATGAGAAGTAATGGGGATGACAGGAAACTGGTTTCTTTCCTGTGTGAAACAATGAGAAAAATGCAAAACAAGGAGTACATGTACTGTATGTGTATGTTGTTTTTCACTCTTCCACAGAGTTTTCATGTACAGTATGTATTGTGTGCTATCTCTTAATGATTTAGGCCTACATCCTGTGTTTTGTATCTTTGCTGAAGTTGGATTGTGAGATTTGTGTAGCTTTGCCGCAAGCTACTGTATTGACTCCAAATAACAAGCAGAGTTGTCCTGGAAACTGAGATATTTTTTTTTCCTACAGGAAGGGAAGGAAGCACAGTTTACATTCAAATAGCTTTGTTTAACATTATCTTTTAATGGGTACCAGTTGACAGCAACAAGGCCAAGCTTTGGGACTATTTTACAATGCGATAACTCTGCTTTGTAATAAAACAGAATTCTGGGCCAACATTTTACCCAGAGGACACTGGAGAGACAAATGCCCTACATTCAATGGCTTTATTAAAGGTTCTTGTCTTAATTATCTGCATTGTTTTGCATCTTTAACAAGCTACAGTTGACACTGCGCTGCTTTGTTCTACAGTTGTATTTGCTTTGTTTCCTTCTCTCAGGATGAAATTATTAAAGCAAGACGATATCCTGCTTTCAGAATGCAGTGTCACAAAAATGGATATCTTTTGTGCACCAGCAATGCAACCAAGCAGCAGCTCAAGTGGTTTTCCTGTAATAGTCTTGTACCGTAGGCCTCAGGAGCTGCCCTTTGATTGAAGCATGTTAATGAGCTGAACTTCACAACCATAATTATACAGTTTAATTGATCTTTAAGGACAAGGCCTTTTGAAAGTTTTAATTTTCTTTGAGATGAAATCTTTGGGAGGTAAATGTCATGTGTGCTACCCTTTAGCTTGATGCTGAAAGCTATTTGTTTTCATTAGGAATGGTTTGAAAAGTTGCCCTTTTTCTTGATTTACTACGATATACCATAGCTGCTTTCTTTTTTTACATGTCCTTTCTTAGAATGAAATAAATGCTGTGTGTAGGTTAAATGTAGTCAGTTTATTTCTATTCAAAAGTGACCAGAAGAATTATATTGGGGAGAGATAAATTCTTTAGTATCTGTCTGAAATATTCTTTAAAAGATCTGAGACATGGACAGTTCAAAAAGAGTTACGGCTAAACAATAGAATAATTCAATTTTCAATTAAATTCAGTTTATTTAAATCACAACAAAAGTCATCTCAAGGGACTTTACAGTGTAAGGTTTAAGACTTTACAAAATATAACCATATATAGAATTATACAGAAAACCCAGCCATACAGAGAAAAGAACAGTAGGCAGCGAAAGAAGAAGACAACAAGCAGCAGACGAGGCACTGGGCAGGTTGGTAAGGTAACTGGAACTGCAACAAATTATCCCAATGACATGTTACGGTCTGTGTAATAGAAAGTTGTGATCTATAGTGTTGAATGCAGCACTAACATCTAACTGAGAAGTCCCCTGTCTAAAGCTAAGAGAAGATCAATGGTGACATCACTTATTTGATTGTCTTTTATGCTGCATATTTAATATAGCAAATGAGTATGAAGCGTCAAAGAGAGTCAAAGGTTCTGAATCAGGGGTGTTCAAACTTTTTTAACGAGGGCCAGATTTGATAATGTGAAGAATCCCGGGGGGGCGATGGTCCCTTCAGACATTTTTTACAGTAGGATTTACATACATATGCACTGTTTTATAAAAAATTACATTTTCATTGTCACAATTATTTTTAAATGGCATTGTAACCAAATCTAACCTTCACAGAAGTGAACAAATGAAAAACATTTGTCTGCCTTTGTCTCTGTGTTAGTGTGCAGTTGATGAATGCATGTATCGGTCAGTCACAGCCAGGATGTGAACCCGGAACTCCGGTGTCAGAGCGCAACGCCTTACCATCTGAGCTAATGGAGACAAACACGCAATATTTAAGATGTATGCACGTAATTGTATGCGGTGGGCTGGTCTGTGCCAAGATGCCAGGGCTGATTTTTATTTTTTTTCCAGTCTGTCCCGGGCCATAAATAATACAATTTAAAACCGAAGCTGCGGGCCGTATAAAATCTGGCCGCGGGCCAGACTTTGGACATGCCTGTTCTAAATTAAATATTCACATTATAATTAGTTCAAATAGATAATTGGGCCAGATCTAATGACATTTTCTCCAACCCTATCCTCAGATACTGCATTGATGTGAATTGGAAAAAACGGGAACTGGATGAAAATGGGGTGACTGTGTCATTTACCTTTGTTCTTTGACTACCAAAACAAATCAGTTCATCTTTGACTCCAGTTGGATAATTGTACCACATTTGAATACATTCCCTCCTAGCATTCTTTACATGTCACATTCACAAGTATGGACCACAATGCCAAGTCACTGTGACCTTGACTTTTGACCTTTGGCCACCTAAGTGTAATCAGTTCATCATTGAGTCCAAGTTGACAGTTCTGCCAAATTTAAAGGAATTCCCTCCAACCATTCGTTAGATATCACTTTCACAAGAATTCTGTGGCAGTATGGACGGATGGACAACCCAAAAACATAATGGCTCTGGCCCTGGCTATCGCCCGTGCCGAGTCATGAAAATCTGTTATTTATTTATATAGCAGCATCATATGCTTTGTTTTCCTCCTGTGTTTTAGAATTTAGTGAAGCTTTATTAGAATATAATTTTAAATCTTCCTACTGTTCATGCATACTGGTCAAACTGTGTGACAGCCAGACACTTTGACACACTGTCTGTGTTTGTCCCCCTCCAATGGTTCACACTCCAGACTCTCTCCCCCCTGAGGTCTGCTTCTTAATCTCTAATGATGATTAATGTGGGCTGTGTGCATATTGGCAGCACTATGTTATTGGCATACTGACAGGGTTGTTAAGATGGATAACTATGCAAGAGTGTGTATGTATTTGTGATTGTGTGAGCGCCAGCAGCAGTGCCCTCCCTTTGTTGCAGCTTAGCTGTGAAATCAATCGATTTGTGTGTCTGCTCAATTGAGAAAATAGATTTGTGGAAAAGGCTGAAAAACAACACTTACATTAAAGTTAGTCTGTGAGTTGTTGTGTTTGTTTAGTGTGCAGAGAACAATAGAAACCCCCCAACAATTGTGATTAATTCACACCTCAAGTGTAAAACATATTTTCTTTTTATGAGTGTGTTGTTACTTTTGTGTATGTGTGCACAGGAGATGGTTCGTCGCGGAGAGATCCTGGATGACAGCATGGAGGATGAGTTCTACCTTCGCCGCCTGGATGCCGGACTATTCGTCCTTCAGTTGATCTGCTACATTATGGTTGAGATCAGCAATTCAGGGAACTCACAGGTACACAAACTAACTTACACCATCTCTGTCTGATCAGGACATCTGATCAGACAAGCTGCAAAGCAGATAGGAGCCAGGTGGTTTTTATGGACGCTGCACCCAAGAGACTCATTTACGTCACTTTTAACCTGGGTTTCACTGGACCGTTGTAGTACCTTTATTCTCCTAATTTTGCGATTAACAAAATCTAACTAGAATGCTATTATGGCTGTTCTGTACAGATTTTTGATTTCTCAAAAATATTTTTTGACATCATTTGTGAAAAGAGCATGTAAGATTCAGCCTTCTGAACCTTTCCCATGGGAGTGGCTGACTGACATCTCTCTGAGCCAGTGTTTCCTGGAGACACACTGTCAATTTCTGTGGTTTGATACTGACTGGAACATATCACAGCACCATAGCCCTGTATGTACTATGAACATTGATGCAAACCTTTTTTTTAATTTTATAACATGGCCTCATTGTGTTAGCTATCCACCACTTAACATTCAACAATCAGGAACACATTGTGCTGATCGTATTTCAGAAAGGAGAGGCTCCAGCTAGCATTAGCTGTCTCTTTTCCATTGGTAATGTCAAATGTATATGAATATAATATTACCTTTAGCATACATACAGTATTTATTTCTGTGCTTGCTTTCATATGTATATTATCATGTCTTCTAATCTAAATCTATAGGTGAAACATGTTCAGTTTTTCTCATCAATGATTTAGCTTGCACATTATGTACGTGTCTGTCCTTGCATGTTTTTATATGTTAATGTGAAAGTTGTGTGTACTTGGTCTTGCAACTGCCTTGCATCAGCTTGATGTGACTAATCCCAATGACCAGGATGACTGAGAATCTTCACAGACACTTAAAACGACTTATTTATGACTTATCTGTCATAAATTGAGTTGTATTTATGAGTTTAAGCACTGTGTGTATGC
This sequence comes from Sandelia bainsii, assembly GCA_032362345.1. Taxonomy (NCBI): domain Eukaryota; kingdom Metazoa; phylum Chordata; class Actinopteri; order Anabantiformes; family Anabantidae; genus Sandelia; species Sandelia bainsii. The sequence goes on from JAUMHL010000028.1 coordinate 5,804,834, forward strand.
AACTTATTATTGATAACTGAATATGATGATCAAATATTTGGAGTATAAACAGACACCAAGAATACTGTTAATGTACTGGATTGTACTGTACTGATTCCTTTTTTCCTACGCATTTAGCTGCAGCAGAGAGTCCATCAAATTCTCAACCTTAGAGGAGGCTCTGTCAAAATAGTGCGCCACATCATGAGAGGTGAGTAACTTTATTTTCTTTAATACAGTCTCATATTATTTTACTCAAATAAAATACAGCACTCAATAACTGCCATCTTTTATTGACAGACAAATTAAATTGCTGTAGTGTAGTGTCCAGGAAAAACAAAAACTGTTAAGTTCATTCTAATTTACCTTTTTGCCATATTTATTCAGTATAACATCAAGGTCATGCTGTACTCTTTACTCTGGTAATAATACTTATAAAAACTCTTTTTACTCAATGAATGAATTCCAAATACTTCTGCTTTGAACTAGAAGTATTCTGCTGTTATTGAAACTCACTTCTTGCAGATGTTTCACAACAAGGGATTATGCTCTCTAGCACACTGCTGGAGGCTTTTAATGTGCAACATATGGGAAAATGGGAGCAAATTAACACGTTTTCTGTCTACAGTATGATACAATATATTTGTATAATGGGGCAAATTAGAAGTAATGGCATGTCATAATAGCCTGTCTCAAATAAAGATTTTTCTAATATGCAGTTACTGTTAAAACATGTTAGCAAAGATATTTTACTGGTTTTCTTTCCCTTTTAATTCTTGAATGAACTTTGCCCATGCAGTATGGTTTGACCCTATAACAAACACAAGGGGTGGTGTCTGAGTTAAATAAACCAACAGGTTGACCTCACCCTGGCCCAAAAACCACAGAGTGAAATAGATAAAATATGTTTTTATGTATTTTACCAAGTAAGGGAATAGTACAGTAGCTGTTTTTATATCTAAAACAAATTCATATTAGTTCCAGAGAAGCATTTTGACACATTTTAAAAACCCTGTTTCTGAGTCCCACTTCAGCAAGGACACATTTAGGGGGTGTTGTTTTGGCTGTGGTTGTCGTTTGATAGAAAGCCCATGTGGTTTGCCTGCCAAAGTGGTTTTGTTGGAATATAATAAAATACAATGAATAATGTCTTACATCTTTATTCCCTGGGACAAGTAAATAGGCGTGGGCCAACTTTGAAACTGAGGTGTCAAAATACAACTCTATTTTTAGGACTGAGTAGTTTCTTTAAATCTTGTCCAAACCACTGTTTTGCACAAACCTCTGGTTATTACATCTCTCCTTTGCATGCATACATTTTTACACTTGCACAGCTTGTTAAGTTGTTAAAGGTGTTAATGAAGTTAGTGATAAATAAACACGGGCTAAAATTTTGCAACTAAAATATGCAAGAAGAAGTGTTAATTGCTTTTCATTCACATTACCTGTGCACAAATGGTAAAACAATATGCAGAAATGGATCCTGCTGTGGTAATATGCATTGTAATTTGCTCATATTGTCATTGTGAGAGGAGCAGAGTCTGTCTGTCCATCATTCTCCTTTTCACCGTCCCAAACATATTCTGCCCCGCTGTATTTGTGTGGTTTCAAAGACCTAGCAGGTGTGTTATTTTCTTCTCGGTGTGACATCCATCCTTCCTGTATCATTGTCATATAAAGCTCGAGGACGAGGCTCCGTTCACACACCCTCTGGCTCTCATGTAGCACTGTAGATAGAGCCATCCGTTACGCACAGCAGTGCCAGCAAGCATGGCAGTTCTCCAGTTCTCGCTGCGCGCGCGCGCGTGTGTGTGTGTGTGTGTGTGTGTGTGTGTGTGTGTGTGTGGGGGAATGTGTTTCTAAATGTGCCAAAGTGTCGCTTTTGTTTTCAACTGCATATTTGCATACATGTATGCCTTTCCTGTCCTTGTAGTTTCCACGATAGGTTTATGCTAACTAACATGAGGTTTTTTTTCTGTATATGCAGATAATATTTACCTTCAGCATGTCTATTTATGTGTGTACAAGTCCTGCAGGTGTGCACATGTCCAGATTTTTCCTTTGTGCTTTATTTTGCATATTATGTACATGTCTGTCCTTGCATGGCTTTACATATTAATGTATATGATGTGTCCTTGCATCATTTTGAGTTGTTTATGTGTCATAAATTGTGTTGTGTTTATGTATTTAAGGACTGTGTGTATGCATCTGTAATGACATGTTGCTGGTGCAGACGCACTTCTTAAAGCGACTGTGTGTGTGTGTGTGTGTGTGTGTGTGGCTTGTAATGTGTGCCATCACCCTTTCCATTAGACTGCATGGTGGAGCCCTCTCTCATTTCAAGTGACCCACCCGGTCAATGGGAAGCTGCAGAAAAAGGTTAAGCACATGCAAAGTGTGTCGCCAGCTCTGATGTCTTGACCTTAATCGCTTTAGCTCACTGAATGAGTAGCAGCTCTGCAGGAAGGAAGAACATTGATTTCACTAATGTTGTGAAAACCTGCAGTGAGGTTTTCCACTTAAGGAATTTTAGGTAGGTTGTGTCACAGGTGATTACACTCGCCATAATGAAAAAGAGATGTTCTTCCTTTCTGTCTGTGATGTTGGGTAAAACTCTATCACTGAAACTTTTTCTTTGGACTCTACTCTACTAGTCATGTACTGTAGCTCTGAGAAACTATATTAGAAGATTAGAGCTGATGTAAAATGTCATTTCGGATGGGCTGTCGTCTTTGCCTTGGGGTCAGGTTATGCTTGAACAGAACAAATTTGCACGACAGGTTGCCTGACCTTACTAGTAAGCAGAAGTATTTATACATACAGTGCTGTGAAAAAGTATTTGCCCCCTTCCTGATTTTTTTTTTTTCTTTCACGTTTGTCACACTTAAATATTTTTGTTCCAGATGGCCACACATGGAGGCCGTAGGGATAACAACACTTTTACTCTTAGAGAAATGTGGTTTGGTAAAAATCAGTCATTGGTGCTTTTGACGTTTGCACTTCTGATAGGTGAGCTCTTATATTACCAAAGGATAATGCCAGAGATATTATATCATTTCATTACAAATAAATCCTAAGAAAAGGCACAAAACAACCCCAGTTACGAAGTTGACTACTCCACCACTCCGAATACTATAAAAAAATGACAAATATAAATTACCAAATTAACAAAGCAGTATAAACACACAACCTGACCTTGAGTAAGTGCAGTAGTGTCTGACTGACACAGAACCAAAATGCAGTTATAATAATGAAATAAGATGTTGTAATAAGTAATAAGAGTTGCCCAATGCAAAAATGTGGCTCTTTCATTTGCTGATTACACAGGCACTACTTGTTAATGTTGACATTTTCCTTGAAAAGTCTTGAAAACTTATTTTCAGAAAACAGCAGATGGCTAGCTAAATGTAGCCATACAAATTAGCTGGTAATTTTTCTCAAGGTGTCCTTTTGATGGTTGTATTTCAGATGTCATTTGCACTAGGCATTATTTCAGACCTTGCACCTCTGGTCCATATCCATGGCTGCTGCTGCAGAGACTGCTCCTGGAAATGATTCTCCTTGTACTCATGGCAGATCAGTCCCAGTCACTGACCTGAGTAATGGTGATGCTCAGTACTGTATTGTCCTCTGCCTTGTTGCCGTGGTGACAGAAGGAGAAAGTACCGCCATGCCAAAGAAAAGGTTCTGCAGAGAGTTGAAGAGTCACTGAATCTCTGACCTTTCTGTCTGAGTGGCTGACTGCACTGCCATTTATAGACATGGACTCACACAGACAAGGACAATGACAGGCGTACAATGGAAGAGGCTGTAGGTTTTCATGTTTTTTTTTTGTCGAGTCCCCCTCTCCACACTTTTCAATTCTGCTGCGGTTCTTTTTCTTTTTTTTCAGTTCAGTAGCGTCCCACACCTCTGGGGATCACATTCAAATCCCTGGTGCTGTCACTCAAGGCTGCTTTGGAAGCTGCATGATTCTGTGCAACAGTCCAAACCTACACCCCCAAACTTCCAGATAGTGGTTCTACCTTTTTTATAACTTTAGTGACAATACTGAGGTTTGTCTTAGCCCAGCTGTTGTCAGAAAACATTTTATTATTAAGTCAGTCAACATTTTTGGTTTATGCCTCTTTATAGCAAACTCTGACTGGGATCTCCTGACATGCTCTGTACAGCTCTTCAGAAATTAGTTATGATCAAATTACAATAACTAACAAGCTGCAAAACTTCATCAAATTATTGAAATTCTCAGATTTCCGGCAAGCCTCGCTCAAAATCTTTTAAAAGCAAACATCTCAGCATCACTGCCAGGCTGTTGTGTGACTCACACAGCACTCACACAACAGCCTGACAGTGGTGTTGAGATGGGAGGCATTGACAGAACCTCTCCACAATAAGATAAAATCTCAAGTATGTTTTTACAAAAAAAAGTACTGTAGCTTTAAGTAAAGGATCCAAGTACCTCTTCCAAAGCTGCTGTCATGCATGCATATGTTATTTGTCAGATAAGTAGCTTTTGGGGCGGTAGTAGAGCAGTTCTCTATGACCCCCAGGGTCGGTGGTTTGATTCTTCGTTCCTCCTGGCTGTACATGTTTAGGTGTGCTTGGGCAAGACAGTGGAAGTGCTGAACTGTCTGGCAGCTGTTTAACAACAATTTCCCCAAGGGGATCAATAATTATTAAAGGATAATTCCTTCTTTTTGTGTTTTTCTTTTCATTTTTGTTGATAATCATAATACAGTACCCACCAATTCCTGAAATCTGATTAAGAAGTGGTGACATAATAAATGCAGTTAAGACAGATAGAAATGTTTAGCCAAACATATTTAGCAGAGAAAATGAAAAGAAAACAGTCTGTGACAGTAATGTTTTGTTCCCCTAAACCCTGCAAGGTCTTGTCAGGAACCCCCTCCTTCATTCTCTTCTCTCTGAGAAACAGTCTTCATCTTTTTGTCTCAACATCCCTGGGTTTAATGTGTAATCCCTGACTCAGAGCCTGGCTGAGAGACAGAAAATGCCCGGACTGCACTGGGGCTGCGGCAGATGCTGCTTTCTCTTTCGGCACATTAGACTCACAAATTGACCATTGGATGGCCTCGAAGGCCTTGCGTGAGAAGCAGATGCCCAAATGAGGAAAACACTCAGAAGCACACAATAAAGTACAATCACTGCATAATACACCTGGACCAATTTACTGTTCAAAGCCAAAGGGAACATAGGAATATGGATTTTAATACATTTGCTGTCCTTTTACTTCTCTTAATATGACAGCATTTTGTTTTCTGTCTTATGTTTTTTTTTTTTGTTAAAAAATTATGGGGAGTCTAAAGACTGTAGAGTGAACACTTAGTAAGTATTTAATGCACTGTCTCTCTGCCTTGCCCCTAAAAATTACTACTGCAGTACGATGGCATTTAGTGTTATGAAAGTGTTATGTTGCAGCATCTGCTGACTTCTTTGTAATTATTCAGTATTTTAAAAGTCAAATCGAACAGTATAGCTAATGAACAAAGGATGGATACAAGGAATTTCGTTCCAATTGGTTCACAATGTACATACACACTGTAACAATACCAAGAAAGATACACAAGCATGAACAAAACTGAACATTGTAAGTGGTTCATCAATTAACCAAAAATAATCGTTAAATGAGTGTAGGAGGACTGGGAGGTCCTGGTGGGTTATTTCAACCCTACTGTGGAAGTACTGTCAATATTTTCTTGATGTTTTTCCTTGTTTTTTTGTTATAAAAATCTATATTGTTTATAAAGTTTTGCTGTTTATTTTTGGTGATCAAGTAACTGAAGCTCTTTCTGCGGTTAAACAGTAAGAGTGTCAGGCAAATTCCTAAACCATGGATTATCCTCCTGCTCTCATTTGTCTTCCATGCGGTGGCGGGGAGATCGATCTTGTGAATTTCTGGCTCAAAGGATGTTCTGTGTAACCTCAGAAGTCAAACAGCCACGCCTGTGCTGACAAATCAACTAATCAGCTTACTTTTCTCTGTCTCTTGCAGAGTACGCAGAGAGCATCGGGGATGGGAAGAGTGAGGAGTTCAAAGAATCTGAGCGGAAGAGGATCATGGACCTTGTAGACAACTTCTAACCACATGTTCTCTGTCTCACTCACACACACAAACACACTTACCCTCCAACACAAACTTTATGTCCTTACACATGAACTTTGAAAGCCTATGGTTCCGATCTGGGAGTGATGGTGCCCGTAATCTTGATGGGGTCAAGTCACTGAGGACATTTCTGTGTATAGAAATACATCTGAAAACTAGTCTTCTACAAGATGTCCCTTTTTACTTGCTTTCATGGTTTAAAGAAATAAGATTATTACCATCTCACTTTTACCTGTCTGAGGAACAAATTAATAATTCATTACACATTTTAATTTAATGTTATTCAGCCAGGAAACAAAATCTATATGTGTCTCAGAGAATTGGTTAAAAAAGACTTTGTGGGAATGTGCTCACTCTATATTGTAGCTGGACTGAAACACACAGCAAACATGAAATATGTACAGAGCTAGAGTGTTGTTTATTTTCTGTTCTGTGGTGTTGAACACTGCAGAGTAATTATGGACAGACTTTGCAGAAATCGGCAATTTAATATCGCTCCCTCGACTCTCCAACTTTACCTGGTTTGTTTGTTTTGGATTCTGCATGTAAAATATTGTCTAATAAAACATTTGGTAATAAAATCCAGATTGCATGTTTGGTTTGTTTGATTAATGTCACGGTTTAGTGAGTGAGATTGGCACAGCTTGTTCATAACAGTCTGTGCGCATGAATCTCATTATGCCTACACTTGGTTACTGTTGCACACGGGCACAGATGGAGACAACAAACCTATATCTGCAGCTTCCTGCACAGGGAGAGAATCCTCACAGAAAGAGAGACCTGCTTCTTCTTTATTTGTCTGAACCCACCCACTGCTGGATCTCGGCAGTCTCCTAGAGCTCTCAGCCCACTGCTGTTTTTCTTTGTGACGCTGTTCACATGCACAACAGTGTGGAGGTGTTGTATGGTAGAGCTGTACACAAAAACACAGCTTTGTTATATTCGCTCTCTCTTGTGGACCATAATTTATTGTATCTTTGCTGTCTTTATGCTTAGGAACAGGGGAAAAAAAAACTGCCCAATTAAGTGCGTGAGACAGAAGACGAATCAGTGTAGAGGAAATAGAGGAGGATGTTTTGCAGAGACTTGTAGTGAAGAGCTGACCCACTTAAACAGTTTACCCACTATTTTTAGTCTGATATGAATCTTAATGTCATTTTCATTGCACACAGTAGTGACAGACAAATTGCGCACTGGGAAAAAATATATTCTAAATATATATTTGATTATTTGATCACTGCTTCCTTCACTATAGGGACAGGAAACGTTCCCTGGGGACTCTAATAAGCACTCAATCCACCACTTGACATTCTAACCCAGAAGGAAAGAGCTGATCATAAAACATACAGTATATCATGATAAACTAACACTTGGATCAATAATAATGAATGTAACAACACATGAGGGAATCGCATTTCTTTTCTTGTGCTGTTCAAACTTATTTAGATTCAGTTAATTCTCTTAGCTACACAAATGTGGTTGCATTTTAGGCTAATAAATGGCACTTGTTAATGAGGAGAAGCATGTTTGTACTGTAAGATTTGATCATTAGCATTAGTGATCCCCCAAAAAAGTTCAGATAGGGATACTTGATCGGTTTCATTTTTGGACATTGACAAAGAGAAGAAACAAAAACTTCACATCATGGTTCTTGAAGTGTCGGAAATGAAAACATTTTGTGACAATTAGAAAAAATAGTTATAGTGCTTAGAATGGCTAAAGATGTGGGATAACGTTACAGAGTTGTAAAATCCTGTCAGTGTCTGCAGAACCTGTGAATTTTTAGTCTTTCCTTGAGAAGCCTTTAAGTTAAGACAGCAGTGAGAAAATTTTAATAGCATCTACTGAAATATTAAAGTTGCTGTGCTAAAATATTACAAATGAAGTCATAAAATCCAGAATGTCTCTGCGTAAATTGGTATTTAGACTCCGAACTCAATCAGATTAATCCAGGCCCATGAAGTCTGGAATTTGTACATTAGAGAACATATGTCATTGCCAGAAAATCTGTATAAGTAGTACTAATACTTATGTACTAAGTAGTACATAAGAGAAAATCTGTCCATACAAGTGTTACTTGCATGAGGTCCAATGACAGTAGATTTAAATTAGGGACAAATTCACAAGCTTAGAAATTTGATAAATTCTGTATCATCATCAAGCCCTGCCGAAAGCAGACTTTGGCAGCCATGTCGAATTGCCAAATATTCACTGCCTGTTAGCAATCGTTCTGCTTTTTTGTTTTCACAGCCCTGGTTGAAACTCACTGTCCTGCCAAAGCTCTAAATTTAATAAGTCGTGTATAATTCTCACAAAAACAACTACAGTTGGATATTATGTTTGTATGAAACTTAAAATAAGTCATGTAGTTGTGAGTAACAGAAAGGTGTGAAATTAATTGATCCTGATCTGTTTTCTTGTCACTCTTCTAACAGACTGCTCAGCTGCCTCTCCAATGTAAAACTAATACAGTATCTATTGCATCAGTTTCTTGTGTATTACATTTCTTTGTTTCTGTACTTATTTTGTAGCATGATCCTGGCAGGAAGCTTGAGTGTTGGGTGGGAAACAGGGGGGCTGCTCACTGACAGCTGTCACATCTGCTGCCGTTCCTAAGTGTCTGTGCAAATTCTAATATCTCTAAGTAACAAAATGAGTAGAACGGCAGGGCGTCGTTTGCATATTGTATTGGCAGAGGAGGCACGGCCCCATGCATCTCTTATCGGTGATTATGACTGTGGCGTGTTTAACAGCGGTTGTACAGCAATTTCACAGCCGAGGGGAGGGAGAATAATTGTATTTTCCAAATGACTGAATGCAAACACTGTGCACCACTGTGCTTTTGGGCTCCTCTCTTTTAGTAGGGGACTGAGAGGAGAAGGTATTTTGTCATTGAATATGCATGGGGATTGATAAAATGTATTAAAAGGCGGCAATGCAACATGAAGCTTTGGTGCATGCTGGGCTCCAAGACCTAAAAATCAAGCTCAGCAGCACCATCTTTATCTGTGTGTCAGTGCCTGTAGAGATAAGAGATACATTTCTTGTTTTAGTCATACTAGTAGGTTACAACTAGGCTCTGAATATCGGCCAGAAGGGCTACCACTGTTGGGTGGATTGTGATGAAATATGATATACTATCCTTTCATACAGCAAGTTACGTTGATCCAGTCCTTTAGTTCATGACTGAAGCTATTCCCATCAGCCTCAGCACTATTTTGATTTTAGTGCTGATTAGCAAATAATAGCATCCTGTTAAATGTCAGCATGTTAGCATACAACACCATCAAGATTGGGATATCTATATCATTGATAACAATCCTACATTAGATGTTGTACAAACATGTTCAGGTTTAGTGCAGCCTGTTTAGCTCATTTGTCTGCAAACCCTCCACACAGCATTATACAGTACACACATGAGGTCACACCAGTAAGCTGTTCATCTTCCACACTCATGGGCTTAAAACAAAGATGTTAATTGATGTTGGAGTCCAACTTCCAGGCTGCTGCAGCAGCAGCAGTTAGTTTGGCCACAATCACTTCCTGCATGTTACTGTGCATTGCAAAAACACATTTATTTCCCCTGATTGTTTGATTGATTGCACATGCCGCTGTAAATGGGTCTTAATGATACCCCAGAGGTAAACTGGCGATTCTTGTGAAAGCGTGACAGCCAGCAACAGAAACAAAATTTCAAGAAGATTATTTCTAATAACCTTTGCATTGTCTCCTCAAGTACTGCTGACTATTATGTAAAGTTGTAGGTACAGTGTGCACAATTTTCTTTTTCATCTGTTTTATTTGGAAAGCAGTCTCTTTGACTGAAAAAGCACATGGACCTCTGGGATAATGGCTTTCATTAAGAAGGGTAATTGGAGTCAGGCAATCCAATTGGTGTGTTGACATTCAGATATAGGTTACAGGTCCATAGCCTTGTTGAAAAACTCTCCATGGTCTGGTAGCACCTGAGTTTGCTTTCTAATGCAGGGATCCAGTGAAGTGAAACATGCCTCTATCAAAAGATTTCAGGGGATCAGGTACGTTATGTGCTTACTAATGTCAGTATTCGATAGTCCACAAATAACTATAATGAAAAAGAACTGAAAAATGAACAAGAATGGTTTAAATACACAGGAAACCCCCAAGAAAGTCTCTCTAAAGAACTCTCTAAAGGTTTCACAATTCTAATCAAAGAAAATACTGTCGACAAATTAGATAGAAATGACGATTGATGAAGATTTATGTGCAGTGTTATGTTTGGAAAAAACTGAACACTGCTTACTGACTTGTCTTAGAGGATAGTTTGTAGTAAAAGACAATTTGTTTAAACTGTCATTTATGTGTAGGAGAGGCTCATATTGTGATTTACAGAAAATTTACAGTATAAAGAACATATAAAAATATCTTAATGTGATTTTCACAGAGTAATTCAGATCATTAAGAAATACAGTTCCAGTTTTAATTTTAATTAAGTTCTTCCATCACACACAAGTAAATAGTATAAAACACATCTTTCTTTTGTTTTGTAACTAACATACAAATACAAATTATTCTATAAATTGTTAGGTTATATGGACGTTTCCTTGAAATAAATGGATTATTAAAGATTATAAAAGCAGTTATATATTGTTACCTTAAGTCTAACAACCCATATCACAGTGCAGCTAGTCACTGCAAATGTTATTTTCTGTTAAATATGTGGCCAACACTGTGGCTGCATTTCAGCACCAAGGACAGCGACACAGTACAGATGAACTATATTTCTCCCAGATGTTAGTTGTGCAGGTTCAAACTATAGGGATTGAGATAATTAAGATAAAAAGTCTCTGCAGGGACCCAGCACTATAGGGTACAACTAGTTGTTTAAATCCTTCCCAGAGAGCAGGGGCTTGTTGCTGACTTTCAGACTGGTTGGAGCAGCCATTTGAATATACAGTAACAGGGGTTGGATGGCTTTAAAAGCTGGGAAGAGGGTTCACTGCATCCACTTAATGAAGTGCTGGTCTGTAAGCTCACAGACACTTGTATGTAACATTGCATATTTATGAGAAATAGAAGAAGCAAATATCTTAGGCATTATGTAGGTTAATTCTTCTATTCTGCTCTATCATGTGTGGGGATTTGATCAGATGTGATTGACAACAGCCAAACAACCCACTAACTAACTGTGATTTTCACTATATAACAGACACTCAGCAGTTTAGATTAATTCTGGAAACCAATCATCAGCATTTTGCATCATCACTGTCAGCTGCTGAGAGGCACAGTGGAAATGTTCACATGTGGAGCATCGCTGTCAGCAGAAGGTAGAGTAGGGACCCACTGTGAAACTTTTAAGGGGCACTATTCATAGATAGATTTACACATTCAGCATTCAGACGTGCTTTGAAATGGCAGACTGTAAGTGTAGTGCAGTATATAGTAAAAAAGGTGATTTCAGGCACAGCCTCAAAGTCGAGAGGCAGTGTCTGGGCCTATTTTTTATTTCTGCCTGCTCAATCCTAATTCTTCTACCAAATCCCTTTACAACTTTGTCCAGGCCCATTTTTAATGTGAAACAACCAGAACTGTTTAAATGTTTAAACATGATTTATTTAGGGTCTACAAAGTCAGGAACAAGCTTTGTTCAAACCAAATCAGCCAAGTGTGGAAGACGTTTTTATTAAATGCTTTATTTATTTAATTATTGTTGTTGTATTTCCCCTCTGTAACTTATTCAATTAAATCATTGAGTTGTGTAGGCTAAAGGGGGGCAGAACAGTTTGCCCAGCTAATATTTGAGGACCTCTGTAGCTTGACTGTAGGGAAACATAATATTTAGCAAACATTAATAAAACATAAACCTAATTTTGAAACTTTTAGCGGTCTCCTGCCGTTTCATAAATAATGTTTTTTAATATCACTGCTCTCATAATTGATATTCCCCACTGCAAGCCGCGGCACTTCCCATTTGGGGGAAGTCTCCCTCCGCCGCACAGAGCCAAATGAGCAGAAGCAGATCCTCAGTCAGTCAGTCAGTGCGCTGGCACAGAAGGAGGTAGCGGCGACTTTTGCGTTGCTTTATTTCTCACAGGTATCTCGCTGCGTTTCTCGCCTCACGTCAACTGGAATTAAAAAAACTAAACAAAAAACAAAGAAAAGAAAATCTATTTTTCGACGGGCACTTCACCCGATGTGAAAAAGAAAGAGGGAGCAAGGAGAGCAGACAAAACAGAAGAGAAATGGGAGCGTTCCGGGTACTGCTGGGGAGTTTACATTACATGGGACTCTACATGCAACTTAGTCTCACTACAAGGCAAGCTGGACACGGCGAAGTAGAGAACCACATCTCTGGGAATGGTAGGTTCAAACTCCTCTATTTTCTTTTCTTTCATGAGAGAGCATCATCAAGGGTTTTGGGGAGGACGACATAGGTAATGCCATCTGCTCACATGCAGAGGAGGAATTAAACAAAGGGCAACACACAGGCTGAAAGGCTGATGCTTATAATATGCCAAGTTATTCTTTGGTTGCGTTGTGGATACCCTAAGTGCTTGTGGTTTTTGCTGTCAGACATAAATTGAGAAACAGTTTAGGTGTGTGTAATGGATAGATCAATCTGTCATTCAGTCGGTGCATGTCTATTCATCTCATTAGACCAGTAAGTCTTAAGTCTTATTTAAATATATATATATATATATATATATATATATGTGTGTGTTTAGACAATTTCCAAAACAGCAGGCTGAATTCTGATGGATTTTAACCATTTTATGGAGTGTAAGGATTGTGTCTTTGTTACAATTAATACAGTGCTGTGAAAAAGTAAATGTCCTCTTCCTGACTTTTTTGTTGCATATTCGTCACACTTAAATTATTCAGATCATCAAACTAATTTTAATATTACACAAAGATAACCCGAGTAAATACAAAAGTCCGTTTTTAAATGATGATTTAATTTATTAAGGGAAAAAAGCTGTCCAAACCTGCCTGGCCCTATGTGAAAAGTAAATCATTGCTAAATCATGAATGAACTGTTATTAACTACAGTTTTTAGAAAGCTGAGTTAAATGTCACTTGCCACACCCAGACCTAATTACTGCCAGACCTGTGTGATCACTTAAATAGAAGCTGTCTGAAAAAGTGAAGCTAAAATATCTCAAAAAACAACACATCATGCTACGATCTAAAGAAATTCAAGTCAATTCAAGTTATCCACAAACGAAGGAAGCTTGTAACAGTGGTGAACCTAGGAGTGGCCGGCCTACCAAAATTACTCCAAGAGAACAACAATGACTCATTCAGGAGGTCATAAAAGAACCCAGAACAACATCTAAAGAACTGCAGGCTTCACTTGCCTCAGTTCATGAGGTCAGTGTTCATTATTCAACAGTAAGAAAGAGACTGGACAAAAATGGTGTCCATGGGATAGTTCCATGGCGAACGCCACTGCTGACCAAAAAGAACATAAAGGCTCGTCTCACATTTGCCAAAAAACACATCTTGATAGTTTTTTCATAAAAGGAACATCATACCAACAGTCAAACATGCTGATGGTAGTGTGATAGTCAGGCTATAATTGATGGAACCATGAATTCTGCTCTTTACCAGAAAATCCTGAAGGAGAATGTCCGGTCATCAGTTCGTGACTTGGGTTCTGCAGCAGGACAATCATCCGAAACACACCAGCAAGTCCACCTCTGAATGGCTAAAAAATAATTCAGTGGCCAAGTCAAAGTCTGGACGTAAATCTCCCATTGAGATGCTGTGATATGACCTTAAACAGGCCGTTCATGCTCGAAAACCTTTCAATGTGGCTTATTTAAAACAATTCTGCAAAAAAGAGTGGACCAAACTTCCTACACGGCGATGTAAAATACTCACGGCCAGTTATCTCAAATGCTTGATTGCAGTTGTTGCCGCCAAGGATTGCAGTTATTAGGTTTAGGGAGGAATTTGTTTTTCACATAGCGCCAGGAAGGTTTGGACAGCTTTGTTCATCATTTAAAACTGAATTTTGTATTTACTTGGGTTATCTTTGTGTAATATTAAAATGAGTTTGATGATCTGAATTATTTAAATGTGATAAATATGCAACACAAAAGTCAGGAAGGGGAAAGTTACAGCACTGTAATTGTTGTAATGGTGTGTGATGTAAAGAGAGCCACTGCTTATGACTGACACAGGGTTTTGTTTTCTGTCAGAGATGCAGCTCTGCATCTGTTCTCATCCTTTTCTCTTTTGATCACCTGTGATTCACCCAGCCAGAGTAGAGATGGTGTCACCCGATAGATGGGAAGTTAATATTCTATTTTAATATCCTTCACTAATCTACAATGAACAACCTTACCTCTATATTGGATCTGCCTTCCCTGTGTCTCACCAGGATCTTCCCTAAATGGCCTCCAGTGTTTACACTTGATTACGTCATATATTCTAACACAGAGTGTCTTGGCTCTCCAGTTTGTCCTGACAACTTTGGTTCAACCTGCCAATCTCCACAGGTGTCACATCGCCAGCTTGGCAGATGTACTGACGGCACTAATTTTGTGTGGAGTGAAAAATAAAGTGAGGAGGAGAGGCAAAAGATTCAGCGGAAGTGATAGCCAGCACATCTGAATGCCTCAGTGCCCTTGAGGCAGGAGTCTTACAGTAGATACAGAACCAGTTTCTCTGACTTTTGTAAATGTGCTTCATCATCATAGATGCAGCACAACTTAGCTTAACCTGGTAACCAGGCTTCCTCAAACAATATGACTCAGTTTGGAGCTCACACTAAGCTGCACTAGGTAGAATTTGCATCTAAAAATACTCCTTAATTATATTAAATCTCACTGCATACAGATACCATTAGTGTTTCTTTTAATTGAGACACTGTTTTTCACTACTGAAATGATCTTGTCAGGTCTGATCATTTATTATTTATAAAAAGTGATTTATTGAAACCTGAACAGTGACTTCAAACCCATTTTGTAAGCACCGTTGAGCAAGAAAGCAGAGCAATAGAAAGCAGAGCAATAGAAAGCAGATCTCAGAAATGTAAGATAGTTTTGGAGCAAAACAGTGAATAACCTCAAATGATCAGTTCAGTATTTTGGGAAATACACTTATGTATGTCCTTACTGGGACTTACCACTCTGACAACTGTCCTTTCAGTAGCTCAGTTGGTAGAGCACTCGTCTCTGAACTCCAGGGTCAGTGGTCGATTCCCGGTTCCTCCTGGCTACCAAAATTGTAGTAGCGCCGACATGTACTGTCTGGCAGCTGTCCAACAACAGTTTCCGTAGTTTAAGTATGTAATTATTCAATATGAAGCTGGAGTTAGGAAATAGTTAGCTGAGCGTAAATACTGGCAACAAGGGGAAACATCTAGCATGATGCTGTACAAAGATGTCCTATGCCACATGGCACATCTTGTTTGTTTAATGAGCATTCTTTGATATATTTGGTGGTATAACAAGCTAAGCTAAATAATTAACATCTAGCTCTACATTTACAGTACAGAAAGAAGAGTGGCACTAATGTTCTCATCTAACACTTGGCAAAAAGAGCAAGCGGATGTCCCAGTACTGTGTTTAAAATCATTTCATTAAACAAGGTGTGCTGTGTTGGCTCAGGTGTGTTGAACTAGGGTCATGTGGGGAAGAAATGGTCTTTGCCAGCCAATGTGAAAGTCCTCCTTGATTTTTTTTTTCTCCTGCCACTGACTTGACGCCTGGTTGACGCTGTGATGCATTCTAGTCTTGTGTTCATAGACTGCTGGCGGCTGTTTCTGATGTTTCTTTGGTCTCTTGTTCAGGATCCTTGCCGTACCACTATGTAGTGTCTCTGAGAACTGGCACATGAGATTTCATGCAGTGCTCCAGTCTTTTTCTCAGGGGGTCTTGTCTTTAGATTATATCAGTGGAGCTCTTAAGGTAATAATGGTTTGTAGCAGGTCCTGACTGTGACTTGCAAGCTCTGGCTTGATATTCTGACAGCCCAGCACTGTAATGGAGTTCCACTGGGATGCTTCTGGTGGCCTCTGTTGATTTAGCTGGCTGTAAACTCAGCAGCAGCATTTTCCTTTCATGCACCATCCCTCAGGTATTTTGTCTCTTTGTACCGATATCATGTTAAATAATTCCTCTGTTTAAAATATTTATTATTTTGTCGCCATTTGGACCAGTATTAATAGCTCATGGTGGGTTGGTGCATCCATAACATAAAGGATCTGAATCTGTGTTCAGACTGAATAACGCACTTGTGGGAAGAAATATCTTCTAAGTGTGGGTGTGTTTCAATTTTTATGGAAATGAGTGTGTGCAGATGCACTCATTTTGTCCTGAAGGCAACAAGAGATTTAAAACTCCTGCAGTTCCTAATTGAAATACTAAGTGGCCTCGCAATGTAATAATTATTAAAAGTGGGTGCATAATACTTTGGTATAGTTTAATAGGATTGTCAGATGAATTGCAGGTGTAATGATTTGCAGAACAGGAGAGATGACAGTTCAAACATAAGGATGAGGATAAACTCACCTGAACTTTCTTTTACACCTTTGTATTAGCAGGATAAATTTAACCTCTTTTTTAGACTGTCCACAGTTATGAGGTGAATTCACAGCATGGATTACAGCACCATGAGTCATAGCAAATGAATGCCAGAGGTCGACTGAGGGAACTTGAGAAACTTTCATTTTCTTTTCTAACAATATACTGAAATTTCAGCTTCTATTTGTGGTTTCCGAGCTGTGGGTCATAATTTATTCTTTTCCTCCAGTGGCACTCCACCAGCTGAAAGAGAGGATTGTGAGGAAACAACAGTAAAATACATGAAAGAAAACTGCTTGAAAATATTCCTCAGTAACGTTCTAACCTACATCTGCCCAGACATTGTTTTAGTTTTTCAATTAACCACTAATTAGTGCATGGTTATCCAGTGAGGTGATTATTCCAGCCAATCAATTGCCTTAATTAATCAGAGAAAGGTAAATGAGCCGTTGGGCCAGTAAGATGGTAAAACTTTGCAGGGGAAAACAGATCGTAACAAGCCAAGGCGAGCAATGCTAACAGACATTTGGATAACACTTTTTTGTTGACTGTTCCAATTTATCAATTTTAATCATATATCATCCTCTGTCACACCACAGACAGAACACTTAAATATATTTTCCTCTTTAATGAAAAACGACAAACATGTATTTTAGACTGCTAACTAGACTAAAGCAGATTGTCATGCTTGGGTTCCTGTACTCAGCACCACTTTCATATCTTACCCTGTTTTGACCTCCATCACCAGAGAAGCAGCCCCATTCTGACACACGTTATTAGATTGGATTTGAACCATTTTGTCCCAGTTCAACAGGTGAATCATTTACCATTCAGTGAGAACACAATCCTTTATGGCTGCTGCACTGCCTTAAAAGGCTTCAGGCATGGCAGCTCCTCTGCAACATATTTAAGGAGAATATACTGGATGGATTTATAAACCTACGTCTGGCACAGATGCAATCACAGCCTCCTTTGCAGCCGGATCTTCACCACCTTAAATGCCCTTTTCTTATGTTGGGTGTGTTGTATGATAAATTTAACGCAGAAAATATAGGACTTCCACTAAAAGCAAACTGGAGCAGTGAGGCAGTGACATCACACTACTGTTAGACTATTAAAAATTTAACAGTGGCCAATGCAGTGTCTCTGGCAAACATTCAGCAGCAGCTTGTGGGGTTTACTTGTGTCTTCTGCAGAATTAGACACCAAATGTCCCTGTCTTCTCCTCATCTCCCACTCACAGATCAGTGCTGATGGAGGTTTATTGACACAATAGTAGATTTCTATACATAATGGCAGCACTGAGTACAGAAGAACAACTGTCATGAGAAACTCAGTCAGGTGCGCTCATATTGAGTTTTTAATTACTGTTGCAAGTATAGAGGACACTGTTAACTGGATCAGCTAATATGGGCATACATCCAAGTAGAACTGAATAAACATTGCATGCTATTGGGTTTTTTCCTAAAATAATCAAATGAGCAGCTGCCTCATCACACCAGAGAGATCATGTAACAAAATTCAGATAAAATTAATTGGAATAATACAAAAAATGACCGTGACCATTTCCATCAGTGTAATACACTGTCAGTCAATCAGGTCCAGGATTATGGATGTTTATGTAATTTTATGGCCTAGTTAGCCGCCTAAATGCCATTTACAGTATTATGGAAAAAATAGCAACAGAGAAATTGAAACAAGAGTTTTTAAGATGGGGAGAGCTGTAATAATAGCATTACAAATTGTGAAGTAATACAGCGTAGGCTCTGTGGTTGTCTGGCAACCTAACCTTGATCTAACTCTCAGTAAGAAAGGAAATAAGCTAATTTTCCAAAATGATGAACTGTTCCTTTAATTTAATTAAAACCTTTATTTAACTGCTCCTAGCAATGGCTAACGTAGCTTCTGTATTGACTGAATATGTTTTGCAGGACAAAATAACCTGTTTATGAACGATGTAAAGCTGAATGATTATTGATTGTTGGGCTACTACTAACTCTTCATTGCCAGTGTTAAATATTACTAGAGCAAGTAGACACCCACTGACTGCATTGATATTCTTTCAAAATTGCTTTAATGATGTTTCTGATATTTGATGTAAAATATTTCATGACTTAAAATACTTGGGGCTCTTTAACTCTCTCTGTCTCTGTCTCCACTGTAAGGGACTATATTCCTCAGAAATGGTCATAAAAATGGAAGAAGAAGGAAAGTGTCAGAACCGACAGGTGAGGGAGCAGAGGAGAGAAGGACAGGCTGACAGTTTTAAAGCTTGTTGGTGCTCAGCGGTAGGTAGAGCCAACGTATTTAGGTCCTGACCTCAGTATATACTCCTCACTGAGAAGACAAATGCTGCAGGGCAGCTTGGGATAAACCACACAGAGGGGAGAAATTATTACTGTAGTTGCACCGTCCCTCCACACAATACACACCTCAGTGTCTCAGGACTTAAAAATCAGAGTTGCTTGGATTCAATTTTTTTTCTGTGTGTAGTCAAAGCTAAAATTTGTTGACACTTTTCAGTAGCGATTTAATTTACATCTACATCACAACAGCTGAATTTATGTTGATGAAGACTTTAGATATTCCGATATAATAGACATTTTAGAATTGGCTGTTAAACATATCTTGCCAATACCATCACAAAAAGAATGAAAAAGACTTATACACTTGGATATATATTTTTTTAATATTATTGTATTTTTTGCCTATAGAGATCATGCTTGTACAGTATCTTGCATACCACAATAAGAGAATTGAGAATAGATCTTTTTAAAATTATCGTTATATTTCTGCAACTCAGATGAGGCATCCTATACAATATCCATACAATATCTGCATATCATATGTTTTGAAATGAATTATGAATTTACAGAAAACAGTGTAATAAATTAATAGAACATGCATGAAGTATTAGAACTTTGTTCAAGCTGTTACTGACTGAAGTGATTTTAGTGGAATGACACTGACTAGCGGTGTCCAATACAACCAGATGATTTATCAGTCTAACCCTTAAAAGAAGCAGCAGTTCAGGTGTTGTACTCATTACTTGATGGTGTTGTCTCAGACCTTCTGTGTCCGCCATCATTCTTGCCTCATCCTTTTTTTTCCCCCTCACCTGTCACCGAGGTGTTGTGCGTAACAAACTCAGAATGCTCTCCTCTCCCTTCCCCCTCAATCAGAACGCTCTCTTCAAAATCTGCACAAACGAGCTGCAGGGTCAGTCGGCAGTCAAGGACTCTCCCTCTGTCTTTCTTTATAAGTGCCTTCTGCTGCACTCGTCCTTCGCTCTCTCACAAAACACTTCACTGGCATGTGTGTGTGTTCGACTGTGTGTATGTGTGTGGGGACGTACTTCGGAGGTGAAATGGTTGTAGGAAGCTTTAAGTGTGGCGATCCAAAGCTACACTTTCTCTGAGGTGTCCGTCTATGACTGAAACTCATCTTGGAGACTTATCATCTAATCCATGGGTGTGTGTGTGTGTGTGCACGTGTGTGAGGCTCTGTAGACTTTGTGTGAGAGATGATAAAGGCAACTTTGAGAGAGATGATTCAAAACCTTGCACTGTATTCTTTGTGTGGGTGTATGTTTGTGTCTTCGCATGGCTGTACACTGTGAGTTATGCGTACTTGTAGAGATGGAAGAGGATATAGTATTCTCTCTATTGCACTCAGCATGATGATGTTGGGGGAAGTGCCTGGCTGTGAAGTCTTGTCTGAGAGAGTGTTGCTTATCTTCCATTAGACACATTACAGCCAACGTTGCCATCAAAGTGGAAACACACACACAGACACTCAGATTTTGAGAGACACACACACTTCTCCTGGGGAGGCACTTGGCAGGATTCATCTGTTGGCAGTTTCACTGAGGGAGGAAAGAGGGGGAAGACAGGCAAGTGGGGAGCGTGATGCATCCGTGATCCAGGATCAGTCATTTGCAGCCTGAAAGAGCTCCTCAGCCTCCAGCCGGCCGCCATATAATTTAGTGAAGTATCATTGTTCCCTGGAGGATCTCTTTGATTTGTGTTAGACATTACAGAGATTAGCTTGGCTTATTCGACCCATTCCATATACAGAAAACAGAACAGTTTTTAGTCCGCTTCAGTACAACTCTTAGTACTGTACGGCAGTGTGATGTCACAAAATGCCTCACCTCCCCATAGAGAATCTGAGAAATGTAAATGAATCATGAAACAAAAAAATTAATGGCAGTATTGTATATTTGATACATTCTAAAAGAATGAAACCTTTTTAAAAAAAATCATTTTTACTGCAGCACCAATCTTCACTCACACCATTGGCTGAGCTCCTTTTTTCCCAAAAAAAATGCTTATCATTTGTAGAGTGTTGGAAATGAACATGTGGACAACTAAACTTAATTCTACAGGATCCTGCAGATCAAGTTTGGTTACTTTACTTGATTAATATGATTTAACTAGATTTTCAATCTCAAATCACTGAACAGACTAAGAGGTACAGAAGACGTAACTTCTGAACTTTCCAGGAGTCATTAGCTCATCTCTGTTATCAGCAAACAATAAAGATCCCCACAAATCTTGACCTTGTTGCATCATTTGGCTTTGTTATGACCCAGCTTTTGACGACTTTAAGTCTTTGAATCTTTGAGTTTATCAAACTGGCTGTAACTACAATTTGCATATGTGATTCACTTACCTCTGTTTCAGTTAATGGATTATTTCCATTATTTTGTTCACCTGCTGTGTCTCTTAACCTAACATTTCCTCACCATGGCAACTGTCTCTAGTGGATCTCATGCTCTGCAGACCTGCTATTCTATATGCAGTGATGTTATGGTCCTTTGTCAGTCAGTCCTTTGAAATCAGCCCATCACATAATCAGCAGACAGCATCCTGTGACTTCAAGCATATGAGAGAAGCCGACTTTGAAGATTGCTTTAATGTGTTTGCTTTTTAGATAGCCTTTCAAGTGTCTGGCATCGAAGTGAAGATTTACATTTTGATGACATTCTGAAGCACTGTTTCAAGGATAGAATGGAAAGGTTAATTTGTTTTATTAAAAAAATCATAAAAATCTGTTATGCCTTCAGTAAGGAGCTATTTTTTAATGAACTTTTTAACCCACGAGCCCCAGACCCACAGAAATTGATCTCAAACATAAAAAATTTCAGATACCAGAGATGCCAGGCTAAATTTTGTAGGTTCTGTATAAAACAATGTACATGCCACTGAATAGTATATTTGCTTTAACAGTGCAGCTATAAAAGCAGTGCTGGAATTTGAACCCAGTTTTAAATATGGTCATCAGAACTCAGCCCTAGTAGTGTAACAATGTGTACACATGCAATATAGACAACATCAGAACAAGGAAACAAATAAATCACTATACACTTAAGTAAAGATTTTCTTTCACAAGCTTCAGGATGTGCTTTTACAATTTAACCAGGGAGCATTTTTAGTTTCTTCTACATATAACAGACTTTTCTGCTTTTAAACTCCTGACCACCCAGCATTGACACACTGTATGAAGGGACATAGCTTCAAACTCCACGTTCATTAGGTGCTGCTACACATATAATCCAGTGAGTTGGGAAAAAAACTCCAAAAAACAAAGCAAGCGGCAAGCAATAACCATTTGTGTAGCTCTCCCTGTACACCCATACGTGCACACCCATAGACACTGAACGCTCAATTATATTTGCTGCCCCTGGCCATTTTCAGACAGGGTTATCCATTACACGTCTCTGCGGTGACCAGGCCTAATTACACCACTGTCGAGAGGGTCTTTGCAACACAATGGGTGTGTATGTGTACGGACAGAGAAATGGTGTGTGTATTTTTGCACAGTTGTCTGCATCCACTGGTTGGTTCTGCAGTTACCCAAACACGAGCCAAATTAGCTGGCATGCACATGCATCTGCTCAGAGTATTGTGATTCTCTCTCTCACACACACACGTGCACACACACACATGCACACTCTCACACAGTGAGAGAAACACTTTGCCTGAATCCAGTCATGATCTTTCCCTCCTTTAGCCAGCTGCCAGTGAATCATATATTCTGTATTTCATGTCCAACTAATTGGCCCTTGGCCATCTTTGAGTCCTTGCGTGGCATTTACAAAGGGCTGCTGAGATACCTGTGGGCAGTGTAGAATGAAACATGTAAACACACACACACACACTAAAACCCTTACACTCAGCTTGATGTGTTGGAATGGCAAGAGTAAATTGTATTTTCTCAGTGTGGTTTGTACTGGTTGGCTACACTGCAGATGACCATTAAGTTGAGAGAGACACTGAATCCTGCTGGTTACACTGAGTTGTATTTGATGAGTGTCCTTCAGTATTTATTTTAAGTATTGCTCATTGTGAGGGTTGCAACTAACATATTTTTATTTGACTTAATTAATTAATTCTTTTTAATGTAGTCCAAAAAAATGTTCCATAGCCACCAATGTGACAACAGTCCAAAACCACATACATTTGTTTTATGATGCAGTAAATTCTCACATTTATGAAAAAGAAATGTGAATTTCTGGTAAGCTTCCTTTTCTGACAATTAATCATAATGTTGAATCAGCCATTTGACAAGTAATTCCAGCTCTAATCATTGCAATTGTTGTGATCACTTAAGTATAAAATGCTAATTTCTCATCTCAAATCTCAAGCCAAGATGGTCTGGAGAAAAAAAAACATACTTGTCTGTGCATATCTTCATAATTTTTTTTAGTTTCTGCATGTTCAAATGATGTCTAGGTGCAGACAACTTAGAAATAAGGTAGAAATTTTCCATACAAGGCTTCAGCAGAACTGTGACATTTGGCTCCACCGAGATGGAACAGCAAAGCACCTTAATGCTGAAGGGAGTCCCAGACATTTCACAGCTGACACAGGCTGAGGACATTCTGCCACGACAGAGAAGCTGTGGATGATGTTGCTCCGAGATGTGCTTAGCTGTCCCCTGGGTGGATTTCTGTCTGCATCTGGCTCACAGAGAAACTGTTTGGCTGCAGAGGATGCAGCTCAGTACCGGAGCTACACAGCCATAAACATGTCACAGGCATCAATGATGAGAGTATGCCGCATATCCAGCTGAATTGCTATAAGAGGGATCCTTTAACCAGGAAACTGCTCGGTGCTGAAGCTATAACACCAGACAAGGGATTAGTGATGAGACTATGTTGCATATCAAATCACCTGCTTTACCCAGCAGTACGTTTACACTCATACATTTCCTCCCGGGATGCTTGGCTTTGCTCGTTTTTGCTGCAGTTTAACTGCAGTGGCCATTTTGCCTTCTTCAGTGTCCTCAGGAACTCTAAAAAGCAAAAGTGCAAACCCACATGCATGAAAGAACTAGATTTAACAAAAATGGCTTTTGCTTCATCATTGGACACAAAATAAGATTTGTCCATTTAGATCAGTATAGAAAGTGCAGTGTATTAAGTTTCAGTGCCCCAAAACATAATTCATCCTTCATACCACATCATTTCAGTGTTTTAGACTATTATAAATCTTTTTTAATTGAGATTGGATATACAGTTAATCATGTGCTTGATTAGTTCTGCCTCGTTGTCAAACTTGAAAGCTGGCAGTGTTCTGCAAACAGGCCCAAATAAGATGTACCTCAAACTCCCTCTGTGACCCTCCCTTCTGTGTCACACTGATACATCAGCTCGGTTGACTCACAAAAGTGACTCACACAGGTGTGCTTGGCGGTGGATGCAGTGCACGGGGATCATTGCGACATTTGGACACATGTGGTAATCATCACAAATCAAACACTTTGTAGAAACGTGTCTTTCTCTGGAAATGAGAGAGAGTGTAGCATGTTAGCCAAGTTGCATTATTAATACAGTATACACTCAAAAATACAAACTACAGTATGTGGATTGATCATTACAGTATAAACATATGTATGAACCAGCTCTGATGTTTGTACTTTGTAAATATAAATCATTAAGATTTTATAAGACAGATGTAAATTCATGCTGCAGTGCTGAAGGATAATTACATTTTCATACATCTTGGGTCATTTTTATTTTAATACTAATAACATCACAGCAGTGTGGTATGGTGACATTGCTAAAAAAGAAGTCAGGCATGACATGATGAGTCAGATTGTTTTTTTGTGTATTTTGCTGGCACAAAGTAGAGTGAATTCACTTCACTTCTGATGCAGTTCTAACTGATTTGAGAAAAGACCTGATCACCTCTGATGGAAGACCAGGCTATTCCAGATGAGATTTTGTTCGATGTGAAAGGCGGTGGTATGGTTTTAATAGGAGAATTACAAGCTAATGGAGTTTATTCTGTCTACTTCCTGAGCCTGGGATTCTTGATAATCTTTATACAGGTGGTAGTTTCCAGGAAAGTAAAAAGAAAACAACTCAAAATGTTTTACTGCAACTTTAAAGTCAAATGCAGATGAGGTCCATGTTAAAATACAGATTATGGTTTTCTGTATACCTCATTAGATTTAGATATGATTTAAAAATGTCCTTCACTCCCTAGCAGATTAAATGTTATTGTGCTGTAACAGTGAGCCCCCTGATAAGCTCTGATGTCTTCATTGTTGTCCTGAGCTGTACGATATGTCAAGCTCATTAGCTAAACTAAATTGCAGTTTCAGAAAGACAAACACAACCACGCTGCAAATGAAATCTCCTTCAAATGAGGCTTAGTGTCGCTGCTGCAAATAGATTACAACTCAGGAGTTGTATTCCCAATGTCGACTCTGATTAGCGCTGCAAAATCTCAGCTAGTTCTGTTTTTAGAGAGAGTTGTTCTTGTGTGACAGCTCGGCCTCTCCAAGGAGGCTTGATGTGTCGTGTCCCTATTAGATGTGACACTTTTCGTGGCTCTGTTATTCTTTTTTAATCTGCCGTGTCAAAGTCATGCTCTGTCTTTGTTTTTTTTGTCTTTTTGCCTTTGTCTCACTCTTTCTCATTTATTTTTTCACCCTACCTTTTCTCTCTTTTTGCACGTGTTAATGTGGCAGAGGTGTCACCGGAGAGAAGATGAAAAGATCCGGTACTGACTCAGGCAGGGCAGACACTCATCTATCACACGCAAAGAGTTTTTCCACCTCTGATTGATCAAATTTGATTTACTTTAAAATTCTGGGTAAGTTTTGGAAAGTAGGCCAGGTGTCTCTTTTTCCCCCCTCAGCTTCTTGTGTCTGGAGTCCTGGGGTGCTTTTTAGTTAGATTTTCTTTCTTAATTTAATGATCACTGAACTAAAACTGCACAGTTATTTGAAAATAAAGGTCCCTTCTACTAAGTTTATACTACTCACAAACAAAAATATTATTTGGTACATTGAATCAAAATGTTCAAGCTATTAATCTGTATTTTACTCTGTTGAATAAATTCAGTTGTGCTTTCTAGCTTTTACTCAGAGCCTCAGTGTTGCATTGACAGTCACTCAGCCCACCACTGTGCATATTAAATGACCAGACCAAGGAGCTAGTGATTCCCTTTCGTCTATGACCAAACTGCTTTTAGATAAACAAAATAACAACAATTCAGTCCCAAATTATGTGTGAATGTTATCAGATTCTGGTGTAATAAGGCTGTATTCAGATGGAAATATGCAGCTCTCTCATCCATTTCAGTGGCACTATTTTGTTGGTACAGGTGCTGTCCTGATGCAGATGGTTCCCACAAAGAGGCTGAAGTTTTTATTCTATAAAATCCTCTCTCATAATTTTTCCTTACTCATAATTTTTTTTTGCAGGGGCATCTAATAAGCCTTCAAACACATTAATATATGTAGATCTGTATAGGCCAAAGTAGAAGTGGTGTGACCTAGCAGGAAAAGAGACAAAAAATAACTGCTGTTTCAGGTACTGTTGACTGGTGAGCTGATAAAATAAGATCAAAGAGGGTTTGATTAAGAGAGTCATTAGATCCATGAGAATGAAGGCAGTATCAGTCAGCTACACATTGGTTTAAATAAAAAAACAAGCTGGCTACGTTGTTCAAGATGGCATCTTTATTTCAAAGGGTTAGCAGTAATTGATTTTTAACTGACCTTAATTCTCAACTTTTGCTAACAAATATATCAACTCTCAGGTCAGCCATTATACATTTCCTTGAAGACAGTTGCCAGTGACTGTGAATTTTTCATCACAATAATGAAAGTACACAAAATGTAACAGACTTCCTCTAAAGTGATGCTAAATGCATACATTTTAACCATATTAATATGAAAACTTAAGATAATGTTTCCTGTTTATTGTATCTCCAATTTTTTTGCCTAAACTGCAAGTCTCGAAGTTGGGCGCCTTGTGTCTGCTTGCAGCTATAATTAGTTTTTCTTTTTCAAATGCCATTTTTTAATAGTCACTGCTTCCCTCACAACAATGGGGCAGAAGGGAGGGATGGCATTTAGCAAAGGCCGATTTGAAGCAGCTGTATAATGAGCACATAGTATAGAGTCCAAATTAATCTTAACTTCTGTTTGGACAACAGTAATGTGCTTAAATTAAACATTGAGCAGCTTTTTCTAGACCTTCCATAGATAATGCATCATTATGCCGAATCACTTTCTTCTACAGGATAAGAAGCGCTGATGTCAACACAAAACTATATCTAAATACAGTTTAGTGGCTATATCTATACTGAGAAGTTAAATCAATAAAGGGGATGAAACAAGCTGTTTCATATGTAAAATAGCTCATTCCATGGATTTTCTTTTCTTTCTTTCTTTCTTTTTTTTTTTTTTTTTTGAAGAATAAATTCAAGTGATTTAAAGCACTTGCATTAAGTGAAGGTGCATCACAACTAAATTAATCTCAGCACTATCAGAATTTTCTTGAAAAACTAAGATCGGTCCATCTCCAGCCTTTTATCTTGCAGTTGACAACTTCAGACCACAGCCCTGTGTTATATTACTCCACCATATCAAAACTAGAAAACTATATTTAGTGATAATTTTGCTTTAGCAGTGGTGGGAATCTGCAGGCCGGTGGTTTTAGTGATCCCTCTTTTCTGCTTCTGTGATCAAATGGACTCTGTGAACACAAACACAGTTTTGCATCCTAATTATAAGTGTTTGTTCATTTATCCAAATCCCAGCCATTTGTCTCTCCTTGATGTTGATTTCAGTCATTTGGAAATTAATCTGTTATCCAAATCCCTGCTTATTTATATAAATGATGTGTTAATCCATGTTTCAAATGTTAACCCTGCAGTGCTTTTCTTCTAGGATTTACCTGAGCTTATAAATTATAACCACAGACATTGATCCACTTTTATGTACAGTATATATAGATTATAAATAATGAACCACTGAAACTTGTGTAAATAAGTATGTAAAATGTGCAGTATAATATCAAAAAGATAAGTAGGACAATGGGCAATTAACACTCAATTTGCTCTTCATTTTGTAATTTCACCACAGCACAATTTATTGACCAGATTGTGGTCAACTTTACAATTGAAACACTGTAAATTGTGAAATCCTCAGTTACATTAAGAGCAATTGTGTTTTTGCAAATTTGTCATGACAGCATGTAATCATCATGCTGCACATTTTAAATAGATTTCCATAAAGACATTATAAAAGTATTTCAATATTTCAATCACTGCAGCTTTGTTGCAAATCTGCTGTAGCACTCCTCTGCATGGAGAACATGTAACACCCTCTTCCACTGTTCAGTTCATCCTTTAAGTAGACCTGCTGTTAACATACACCGTGAGACCTTAAATCCAGGTATTTCAATAAGTTTCACAGTTTAAGAAAATACACTAAACCGATAATACTGTATGACTATATTATAAAACGCGATGGCTTTGACATGAGATTTGGAAAGTATTTTATGTGAATGTGCTTGTTTTTCTGTGACTTTTCACTAGTTGACAGAATAATTTAAGTACACATTATCCAAAGCAATGTAAGAGCGGTCATGTTTGATTAATTATTGCCGTAATGGTTCTTTGTGACAGACACAAATAATCAGTTATGCAAAACTGCATATGCTGCCAAAAAGCATAATCTTGCAAAGACTAGAAGAGCCAGCGTGTGTTCTCCTTGTTAACAGAGCTTCTCCATTTTTCAGAGGTCATAAAAATTATGCTAGTCTTGTTCTTGTGTTTTCTAATAAGCCTGTTGTCACCAAATGTTTCCAGAACTCTCTCGGTGCCGTCTTCTGGCAGCTCCTACCAGGTTAGGACACAGCTGAAGTAAAGATGGAACATTTTTCCAATGATAGATGATAAAATACTTATACTCACAAGCTTAAAAGTAGGACCAGAAATACATCAATGAAATTTTTTTGGCTAGTTAGGGACTAATTTTGTGCTCTGAGTTACTGGGCCTTAGCCACACACAGACTCAATCAGCAACATGTGTGATTGCTGAGGACGTCCAACATGTCCGCCAGAGGCGTCACAAACTTTTTTTTTTTTCACTGCTTGCTTTTTATGTGCTGACTGTCTTTGTTCTGTTGCCTCTCCTTCCTCCGTCTTGTCGAATGTAAAGTTCCCTCGATGCTCTCTGTGTCTCTGTGTTTGATTGCATTCATTCTGTGATGAAGCTAAGCAGCAGTCTGTCCTGTAATCTCTGTCATTCGTCAACGTCAGATTTAATAGAGGCAGAGAAGAAAAGGAGTGTACGGGATCCCTCCTGGTAAACCTCCTGTGACTGCCTATACATCTGTTGCCATGTGTACGTGTGCAAACCTAACCTCCTCTGACTATGCTCCCTCTCAAAAAGCCCATTTTGTGTTGTGTGTGCAAGAATATGTAGTACTTCAATTCAGTGTGTGTTGGAAAGGTAGTGTAAGAGTGTTCCTCCTGTGCGGAAAGGTGTATGCGTAGGTGCATCCAACAAGCCAGTTCACTCGTTTATCTGTACTGTCAGCTCACCCCATGAGAGCCTCGTTCTCACAACAGTAACCTGCAGGGAGAAGGAGAACGAGGAAGAGAGAAGCAGGAAAAAAGGAGGAGGAGGGGGAGAAAGAGGTGTGATTTGGGTGGAAGGAAATTTCACCACTTCCTGCCAGACAGGCAAGCTTGGTTCCAGCTGTACTATCTGCTAACACCCCTCCGCCTGCTCCTCCCCTTTTCCCTGTTGCTGCCTCCAGCATTGAACACAAGGGTTTTTCACAGCTCTGGCCTTTAACGGTGTGAAGATAATGGGAGACTCCATTGGCTCCTTGCAAAGATCTCTGAAACTATCAATGCTGTGCTTTCAGTGAAACCAAACAGATCATCAATCAACATCACGTTTTTTCATCTATAAATGCCTCATTTGCATTTTGATACATCTTTGCTTATATCATCAGTATTCTTAGTCAATTCTTATGTTTCTGACAAGTGATAGATAAAGTATTTGCATCTTTGCTACAAGGAGCACTGCGCTTTGCCTTTGATTGATTTTAATTCAAGCATATTTTCATATTCACATTCAGATAAACTGTACTAATTTTTTTTTTTTACTTTTTTAATCCAAATAAGATGTGGTGCAGGGCACAAGATTGTTTCTGTCATACATCACTCTGTAGCTTGGCTACCAAAGCGGATCCACTACAACTTGCAGAGTTTATGTTCACAGTCAGGGTGTTTACATGCACTCAATAACAGGTTACAGTCGACTTTCTCAAGTAAGCTGACTTTTTAACTGTCATGTAAACAGGGAACCTGGTTTTCATAATCAGGATAGGGGATTAGAAGAACCTGGGTAGATGTCTACCGAAGAACTCTGATTTCTCTGCCATGAATATGTTTAACCAGGTTGCTAATCTGCTTTGAGTGCATGTTCATGACCAAGACTGCAGACACTATACTTTCAGCAGATAGGAGCAGCTGGGTGAAAGTGCAGATCATTACATGGAGTGATGCTGCCTCATTTAATAATCAAGTCTGCTAAAAATCTGGCTAAAAATGAAACCAACACATAATACTCCGTAGATGTCTAAATAAGTTGCTTATGTAAAGAAATACACACTATGTATTTATTTTCCATTTGGAAAAGGAGCATTGTGCCTGTCTGCGTGTCTCAGGCAGCAGTCTCTTATGTCTATATACAGTTAAAATCTCTGAACTATGTTTCTAAAATAAGCCAAAGTTAGAGAAGAAATCACATTACTTACCTGCTGCATGTATGGTATACAAGGATTTCCAGTAATTCCAGTCATTCCCCAACTACTTGAGAAAGCTGGTTTCTCTCAGTAACCTGGTTACCTGAGTGCATGTAAACGCAGTCAGAATGATGGGTCTGCAGTGATTTATTTCGCTGCTTGTTTCTGTAGGTAGACAAGTCGTCGAGTCATCTTTGCAGACATGTCTGTAGCATGTCCAGTTTGATGCCTGATTCAAACCAGAATGTGACTGAAAGTGACTTGATGACTGCTGTGTAGAACCTGATCAGCAGCTCAGGTGGCAAGTTGAAGTACAAGTTGAAGTTGAAGTTGAAGTTGAAGTTGTAGTTGACAATTACCTGTTGTCTCTTTGTGATGGTGGAGTCGTTCAATGTTGGTCTCCCACTTCGGGTCCTGAGAGATAGGTCCTAGAAACCTGATGGTTTCCATGGCAACAAAGTACTGTTTAGGTGGGTAGGTTCACAAACTTGTCATTATCATCAGCCGCAGTTGTGTGTATTAGACCCAAAATAGCAAGTGTTACCAATCTACAATATTACTAAGATGGTGAACATGATAAAAAATTAAGCCTACTGAAAATCAGCTTGTTGGCATTGTCATTGTTAGCATGCTCACAAAGCTACTACTAGAACTGACTAAAAGACTGTAGGTTACATGATCATCATCTCTATAATATTGAACTTTTTTGAAACTGTTAAATAAAATGTCACTAAACCTAATAAAATAATAGTTATGGTTTATTTTATTAGTAGAATGTTTAGATGCAATGTCATAGTGGCTCTGTGTAAAACCAATTTAAAGCAAATGTACAGTAACGAGGGCTGCGAGAAAAAATATGAATATTTATCAAGGGAGACATGCAACCCACCAGCAGGTGAAGATAAAAGGCATGAAGCCAATGAGAGGTCTGAGGTGAATTACTCAAGAAATGAACTTGTACCTACATAGATGTGTATGAAATTGTATAGCCTTAAAGGTTCACTGTTGGTGGTAGTAGATGTAAAAACACAAAACCTGAAAACGACCTGCAAGGTGTCTTTGACCTTCTCTGATTGGTTAGAAGGGGTAGCATCTCTCTAAAAACCTGTAGTAGGGACTGTTCCTGCATAGATGCCAGTGATGTTAAGTAAAACAAGTTTTGGAGCATATATCTACTAAAAACAGAATCTGAAAAAGTTTAAGTAGAACCAAACTCTCTCTGTAATCTTTTCTTCTTTTTTTTTTTGCATGACCAAAAATGACAGAAACTGGAAGTGTTTATAAATAAAGTTCATATTTTTTTCTAGACTTCTGCTTGTATTGTGTAATTTATGAAATGCCTCACCTGTCACTGTCCCTCCTACATGCCTGTCAGTGTAGGTGTTTACACAGTGCCAGAAGAAACAGAAGAAGCAATAAATGCTGACACCACTGTTCACCAGGGCTAGCAGTTGTTTTCAAGGTGCCTTAACTCCTGCCCTTTGATACCAGTGCATATTACCTTAGGAATCCAGCAGAGATGAGCATAATCATGTTTTTAAATAAAACAAATCAAAAATGGGATTTGCAATGCAAATGTACATGTTTTAACAATCTCCTGAAGCAAAAACATTATCTGTTTACTTGTGCTGTACCTGTTTGCCTTATTAGGATATGCTGACATTTTTCTTTTAAAGAAGATGTGCAAACTGCACTGGCCTAACGTCAACGTCTGGCAGAATTTTGTACTTGTTTTGAAGAAAAAACATACAGTGTGTTAAAATACGTATACATTTTTTGTTAAAGTAGACCATTTTTGTGTGATGTAGACTTAAAAGCCCCTGAGATAGAAGATTTTAAGCAAGCCCATCTGATTCAGCCTTTCTTTAAACCATCCCTCCTCCACCTGCAAACTTTCTTCCCCTTCTGTTGTGCGTCAAGCCCATCAGGGAAAGCTTACCTTTAGCTGTAAAACTCAGGTGCTGGGTTCTAGCCTGTGCAGCTGTCGACTCCTATCTATCTGCCTGTGTCTGTGCTAGAGAGGATACTCCAGGGTGCATTAGAGAGGGTAGGGAGATTAGATACTGAGTGCTGATATCTCTCGTCTCTATCTCGCTGCCGCGTCTCCTCTCTGCCGCCGCTACCTTACCCAGGAGAATAGACTGGTGGAGGCAGCTTTTAAGGAGGCAGAATATGGATGCTCCCTGTTGTGATTTCTGCAGACATGTTTCTGTCATTCTCCCTACTCTTCCCTCCGACTTCATTGTCTCATTTTGTGCTTTCTTGTCTAAAACTAGTCCTCCTCCCATGGCTGCAATGCTGCAGAAAATAAGAATACTGCAATAATAACAAAAACAAAAAAAGATCTGTAAGAAGAACTGGGTATTTTGTTGAAGAAATTGCTGTATCTTTCCACTGGTGTTGTGTCTATTGGGAGCTGTTATAGATTCACCATGGAGATGTCTTTATTGATTGCTCCGTGTTTCTGAGTGAACTATAGGCTACACCTTCAGGTTCACTGACTGATTGTTTGGTGAGGTGTTTTAATTGCTGTGTAGGTGTTAATAATGATATTGGGAAATGATTTATTTTTTGTCAAGGGCCTGTTTTTATTCATCTTTAAAATTAATCATTAAATTTAAGTATTTTGATATTGGACTTATGTATGAGGTCATAGTTTTGGTATAATTAATTTTAACTAAGTCATTTTTCAAAGAAAGTTGCCAAAAATGTACTGGATCCAACTAATCAGTTGTGAGGATTTGCAGCTTTTCTTTGTGTTTCTATAATAACAAACAGAATATCTTGAAGTTTTGAGAACAGATGAATCAGCATGCTTTCACTCACTTAAAAAAGAAGGTTATTGTATATGACTTGTTGACCATTGTAGGTGTCAGGGAGCTTCTATCATTATGCGTGAGCCTGCGGGAACTTCCAGAAGAGGTGGAATAGGGTTGACCATGCCAAAACACTTCATCACTGTTCTGTATAAAAGGTACCAAACCAGCGTGGGTGGGTGGGTTGGGGGGGTGTCTGTGCTGACCCACCTTTGAGCCACCTCGAGAGGTAGCATCGGAGGCGATACAACTTCCCCCCACCTGTCATGGTGAGCATGTGAGAAAGCTGAAGTTAAAGCATTTATCTTAAAGTGCAGCTGTGTCTTAACTGTTCAGTTCCTATATGAGCCTCTGACACAACAGCAATGCAGACAAGTTAGTATGAATAAATAAAAAAAAACTAATGATACCAAAATAATGCATTTGTATTGTGGCACTGAGCGTGTTATTTTGTCTAACAGGTATAAATTTAAAACCTTTATTGATATCCTGTTCCTGTGGAGGTTAGATGCACTTATTGTCACTTTGCACAAAAATGTCTGCTAGATCAATGCAATTTAATGTAAATCCATTCTTTCTTTTATGGTGACAAAGAAACAAATTGAGCATGGAAGATCAGTCTGCACTATAGGAACAATATGTGCAGCATAATAATGTCAACTTGATCTTTCTCTCAGTAGGCACTGATTGCTGTGGACCACTGGGTTGTGATTAGTTTGTCACATGTATTTTAAGCTGCATTTGGTTCTGATTCGGCTTTTGGAAGCTTTAGTTTGACTAAATGCAGCACTGAAAATATCTAGTTCCCGCTAATCTTGGTATCTTTTCTTAAGTTACGGAATCCATATGCAAGTGGTGTGCCTTTTACAAACAGTCATAAAACACCAAGGAACGGCTCATAAACCAGTGGCATTTACACATGGTTGTTTATACCTTCATATCATCCATCACTGTTTTATGGCTAGTTAGCTCAGCTCCTGCTGTACTGACCACACACAGCCCGCAGGCATTTTCGTAGAGGCTTGTAAAAATCATTACACACCTCACCATAATGTGTCCTTTTCAGTGAGATCTAAAAGCTGAGAGACTGTTGTTGCTTGGTGGGAATATTGACACATTATATATTTGTACATTATACATGATAGATGATAATATGTTAAAGACAACAGGTAGAAGTTCCATCAATGTTGCAGGAATGTTTCACCACACAGAAACAGGTTAATTCTTAAAAAATCTGCATAGATTTTCTGTATTTACATAGAAAGCTCCCTTGATCTTCTCATATTTGTCACTCAAACTGCTCACTTTATTTTCACCACTTGGAAAAACCATGTTAAGTACATGACAAATAGTA
Source organism: Sandelia bainsii (assembly GCA_032362345.1). Classification (NCBI taxonomy): domain Eukaryota; kingdom Metazoa; phylum Chordata; class Actinopteri; order Anabantiformes; family Anabantidae; genus Sandelia; species Sandelia bainsii. The sequence goes on from JAUMHL010000028.1 coordinate 5,839,686, forward strand.
GGAAGGGTAGGATTAACTGTCTTTTCAGAAGTTATAAAGACTATGGGAGTTGGCTATAGAGAGAAAAGCTGTTTTTTTTGTTTTGTTTTGTTTTGTTTTGTTTTTCATAATGTTTTGCATCTCTCAACTCCCCTACCCCAAAACTATTTTACATTTATTATGCTGTGGAAACATTTCATTCTGTTGTTTGGACTGTGCTGTGGACTTATGAATAGGCAATAGGCACAGCAAATTCCAGCTGTGTGGTTCCACAGTGAATTCATTTGTGTTTTCTCGTTAATGAATCTTCAAAAAAATGTGCTTCAAAGAGACAAAACAATATCGTGGATTCTGCTTGCTCAGGCTGGTTTGTCTTGGGGTTTGCTGGGGCTTAGAGCTTCCGGCAGGTTCTCTGTGTAACTGATGGTAGCTGTTTACCACCAAACTGTGTAGAGGCTCGTAATTAGAGCGTGAAGCATGTTATGAGGCAGTGTGAGAGACTCGTTAGTCGCTAATTATTTCTGAGTAGCTGCCTGGGAAGTCTGGATGGAAAAGAGTAGGGAGAGACCTGCAGTACAGCAGGAAGATGGATGTAATGTTGCAGAAACATGGGTCAAATGTGTCAGAAATAGTTACTGTCTGTCTTAACCAGCTGGGATCTGTTGAAATACATCAGTAGCTAAATTTCAGCTTGCAGCTATGAGAGTGTTCTGTGATTATTCTGTTACAAAACTTTTTTTGTTGTGCAACTTTTGCCTTTTCAGAGACCACAATCAGAGACAGAAAAATTATGGTATTGACCTGACTATAAGACTAAGGGCCATGATACAAGCGGCCAATATCAAAGAACTAGAGACAACTTAGACGGACTGTGGCGTTGCCTTCGTCTAGTCCAAAAAGTGGCATTAGGAAAAAGCTCTATACCAGCAGGTGGTCTGTATTTGTCATTGAAAAATAGAAAGCAGAAGAAGACTTAGGGCTGCAGTAATACAAACGGTAAATAAAGCGGCACTTGGCAGAGTTTGCTTACTATTTTCAAACCACTCTCACCCACCAAAGCTAGTTTATAGCTACTTCTAATTAAGAGTGTGTCTGGTAAAAAAAAGGTTGTAAATGCCATTGTGGTCAATTTCTCTTCTTGTGCAGTGATTTGCTAAAATGAACAGCGAGTTAGAGGGGTCTCTCTCACCAACGAGTCTGCCGCCTATTCCACTTGTTCAGAACACACCGCAAAAACTAGGCTGACAAGCACAGCCGGCCGTCGACTTGGTTTGTCGTAGTACTTAGACTATATTCTTTTCTGGAAATTAGGTTTGAAACAGTGGAGGTCTCTAGAAAACAGTACCTCTAAAAAACTGTGAAGAAAGTTTTTTCAGTTTTCCTCACACTATAGATGAATGATTAATCAGCTAATCAAAACAATGGCAGATAATTTAATAATAATAATAGTATTCATTAATCGTTGCTCTATGAGAAACCCTAGGCACACAGGCCTATGAGCACACAGAAGACAAAAAAAAATTTGTAAAAAGTAAAGTGGGATCCATCAGTAGCTATGGGGCACGTTAAGTCGTTAGCAAACAGTAAGTGAAAGCCTGAGTGACTTGTTTTAAATATAAATAGGTTGTTATTAATATCTTTAGCCCCAATACCCATCATGCATGTAAACGAGATGTTTCCATTTGTGTACATAAACAAATCTGTGAGCAAAGCATTTCAAGCAGCAGCTTCTTCAGGCTTACTCAAAAGAATAAATAAGCGTTTTTAAGTCTCTATGCTTTACTATAAACAATTACTTTCATATTACAGAGAGCCAATTAGTCATTTTCTATTAATTAAAAACTGATTAGTGCAGCTTTAAGTTCATTTTGATATTGTCCTTCTCTTCGATAATACATTAAAATCCAACTGACTAAAAGAGGAACACCAGTATCAACCAAATAGATCTCTGGTTACTGCTTATATTTGGTGCTGTCTGTTACACACTGTGGCTGCAAAGGCATCAGGGAGATGTGTTTTATTGTACCATGAGTGGCTGTCCATTTCTAGATTAATGTTGTAGCCTATATTCTGGCTGTCATCAATGTATTAGCTTTCTAAATGTCAGCTCCTCCACTGTCTCAATGTCCATTCTCTATTACCAGCACTTCCTCTTCTAGGTTGCTCTTTCCCTATCAGCTCTCATATTCATATTTACCTTTAAGTGCGGTTTTTCCACCTACATACGTATGTCACCGACTTTAAGCCGGAAACACAGTGTATAATGTTTACCAGCTTTGGTGTATAAATCTATTAGCAATGTTTCTACATGGGCATAAGCAAAGTTTTAATGTCTTTGCTAACGATTAGATGAGATGACACGTTCATAAACACTGTGGCGATGTGTTGCAGCAGCTGAAAAATATGGTAAAGTTAAAAATGTTAAAAAACACATTAAAGGTAATAAAACAAATAGTCAGTAAATGGGATAACAAGTAAATCTTTGCTTGCTGGATGTGTAAGTCTGTGTGGTTGTATTAAATCCACCACAATTGTTAGCCCTGATTTTACTGATGATTTTTACCCCCTTATTACTCATCGTCATTGACTCCAAATGTGGAATATGTATCTTTCTGACTTTCCAATTGCCTGATTTCTGTTCCCAATGAATGAAAGGGGAAATTTTGCAGCAACCTCTTAGGCTCCATGTTTTTTATGCATAGGACAGAGGACAGAAATAGCCTCAGCTCTAGTCCTGAATTTCTTAACGTTTCAACAGGGAGCTCTGAGCCAGGCAACTAATGTGGCCCTACAGAACAAAATAAGACCCCTGCTGAACCAGAAGCTAGATTTATGTCTCTTACATACACAAGTACATTGTTATTCCGATATTGTTCGCAGTCTCCTCGGTGATCAAGTGAGCCTCTTCACCCGCCTGATGCCTCACTCTGACACGTGTGGAGAAACAAGAGGTGTTCTAAGCATATTCATCTCAAACTGCTTTGTACTACAAAGGCGTCGTTGTTATTCTGAACTCTCTGCACCCGTTGTGTTTTTGTGAGGAAGTAATCGTTGAGTGATGATGCTGTAATAATTTCTTGCGCAGAGGTGGCACCTTTGTTGTGTTGAATTGCAGAAAAAAATGACTTGTCCTTGGTGTTCTGGCTGAACCCTCTGGCTTAGGAAGCCATGTTCTCCTTTTAACCTTTTTCATTTGATTAAGAGGGAAAACAGTGTTTGCCTTGCGCTGTGGGGAGGCAGGCCAGCAGCTGGGATTTGGGCCAAAACAGCGGGAAACTGAGCTCAAGTGGAAGAGCTGGCAAAGCCAAGGGTGGTGAAGGTCCACACACAAACACATGTACACATTTCCTAGGGAGTGTGTAAGTAGACGCTCAGAAACATACAAATTCAGAAAATATCAGAATGAACCTGTTTGGAAAACACACAATCATATGAAGGAACATACATGGAAATTTGTGTGATACATAGAATAAAGAAACATTATAATATGTAAAGTAAGACCAAAAGCATCTACACTTTACTGTATAACTCATACAATCTGGAACAATATGCTATTGAAACTGCATGAAAGCTCCTTTAATATATTTTTTTCTTATATGATCATTAAAGATACATTATGTAAACTCTTTTTTTTTTTTTTATAGAAGTACACTCAAAATCTTAATGTGGAGAGGTGTTGCCATATCACTGCCAGCAGTGTTTTTATTGTTTTCCCCCCTAAACAATCAGGGTGTGTGTGTGTGTGAGAAGCTAAATTATGATGATAAATTATAATCAGATGGGCATCAAAGAGCTCCGGACTTCAATCAATTAATCGACCTTGTTACCCTGTATTTTGGGATTGTATGCACAGATCTGTCTCAATCAAACCAGACAGGACATGGTTCTAATTTATGATGGAATGTCAGATATCAGATTTTAAGCTACAACATCGTGTGACTGAATATACTGTATAGTCAGTTAACACTAATACTTTCGAGTGGGATGCGGTGTAAAATATTGCAATGTTAATGCTCTCAGAAATGTTTATATATATATATATATATATATATATATTTATTTTTTTCTCGTTTGTGGCAGATGGCGTAAAACATGTTAAAAAAAAAAACATGATAATGCAGATGTCCACTGATGTCTTGAAGGCAACTGCTGGGCTGTCTTTCACTTTGTTGTTCAAGTTCTGTTTCCCTCTAATGCTCATAAATCGATTACTGCACCTTTAAGAATTTGCACATTCTACATCACAAACATTCACACAGACAAACAAGGGTTGGTAAAACTTTAGGTTAAAAGTGTAATGTAACAGTCCTGTACTATGGTAAATTACACGTTTGGTGAAGCTCATCATGTTCAGCTCCTATTTCGTAACTCAACTTGTGTAGCTTTCTTGGATAATTGAGACTTTGCTTCTTGATATTAGTACGTGATCATCTGTGATCATGTTTGTGTTTTATCAACTTAGAAATATTGTGCTTTTTATAGTTATGACTTTGGTGAAGATCAGATCACATTTCACAACCATTGACCCTTATGTTAAGTTTGTTTAATACCCTCTTGAAATCTTTGATGAGATTTTGATTATTAGACCTATATTAAGGAGTAACTAAACACCTCCTAAAAATCTTGTTATTGTTAACCTCCACTGGTTAAATTTTTTGCCCTCGCTTTGCTTCAGTGATTTGTGAGTGCATTCCAGGATGTATCAACCAGAGAGGGGGGAAAAACACTGCTTTTCAGCTTTTTAGTTCAGGTGTTAAGTCACCTTTTCCCCTTTTTAGTATCCAGATTAATCCGACAGAGTTGTATATCTGTGCTTGTAATTCCTATTTACTGTAGGCAGTGTGAAAACTCCTGGTGCATCAGCTGCAAACACGAAAATGTTTGTATCAGAGTGAAATATCTCAAAAATTATGACAACATATGCCATTGCAAAGCCTGTATTAGTGAAAACTCCAGAGCATGCAAAGTTCCCATCTGCTACTCTTGGATAACACTGTGCGTATGATCTATTGGGTATACCTGCTTATTTACTTCAAACAGGGATTTCTAAATTTAGATTTTACATCTAAAGGAATCAGTGACATGGTGTCAGGTAACAGTGGTGCTTAGAGAAACCATCTTAAGTATGCCGCTGCAAATTTGATTGCCTCATCTATTCTGAAGTGCCCTTGAAAAGAAATACTCCTACCAGCTTAATGGCTACTGCTCCTCACCTCTGACCTCTCTGTGGAAAAGAGCACGAAAAAAAAGTGAATTCTCTATATACTGTACATGTTTTCTGTTGTGCAGCTGATCCCATGTGAGTTATTTCTCATGCTCATGCTTTATTGACTTGCACATTTAAATGGGCTCCTGGGCAGCACCTGCAGTAGCATTAAGATTCTAAAGCAGATGCTACTGTTTAATTTTCCTTTACCCAGTACGCAGACTTACAAATGATGCAAACAGAATAGATCTTTACTGGACGTCATTTGAGTAAAGCAATTTGTAGCTGCTTTACTCAAATGACGTCCAGTAAAGATCTATTCTGTATCATCATTTATATCCCAAAAAAAAAAAGCAATCATTAGGGAATATTAACTACATTAGCATGGTAATGAAAATACTATTCTATTTAGCATAAATGTAATTGTAGCACAGCAATGTATACTATTCTTTTCTCTGAAGGTAACAAAGGATGCATATATGTGCATCTGACTAATTACCATTATAATAGCTAGTCCCACTGTGCTGTAGACACTTCCTCAGCTGTTATGAAGCCATTTCAAGGAGCTGAAAAGCTCTTGAGAGTACTGTATGCAGCCTTATGCACCACCAGCCTTCTCGCACAGTGAACAGCATTGACATTCAGAGGCAGACGCCGCTGGCTGCCCGATCATGATGGATTCAGATCGAGAGCAGAAAAGGCACTGAGCGGCTCAGTGTTGCCAGAACCCTTATGTATAAAAAAATCTGACTGTTGCACCAGTGCGTTGTGGCATTGAAAGGAGAATGTCGAGTGAGTCTGGGTGATACAAGCCTTCAGGAACAATGCATAGACGCAAATGCATGATCGGCCTCTCAATATCCTTGTTAGGCAACTGTGAAATAACATATGAGCACTGGCAAAGTGATCTATTTCAGTGTTGTCGATGCATGCAGGAGCAGGCGAGAGAAGTGAGCAGCTAAAAAGTTTTATGTTCATGCTCTGCATGTTTTTAAAAAGTGTGTGGGCTTGAATTCACAGTCACTTCAGTCCTTAGAAGTCTTCCATCTTTTATCTTTTGTATGCTACATTTATTTATTTTTGCAGCACATACAGCCAGTCGAAGTTAGCATATGTTAATTTTCAAAACCTCCCATGATCTGGTTGCTCTGCAGCTGTACAGATTTTGTGGAATGCCTTAAAACTGAGGCTTTAACAAAGGATATGGATTTATTAGAAGCCCAGAACAGGGCTGAAGAAAGCTCAAAACCACAGAAAATATGAAACCAGTGTATTTTTATTTTCATTTAGACACATCAGTTTTTTAATTATCATTGTGTGTATAGTATGTCTGGTTTAGTGTCCAGAGAATTATAGTTAGTAATCCCAATAACACTCCATCACTTTGACATTTGTTGTCTGACCAAGAGTTAGATTTTGAGGTAACATCAGTGAGAGACTGGTCTAGGATGGGAAGTACACCTAAATTCAGGAGTAACCTACTTTTCTTTAGAGTTAGTGTAATGCATAAACTAATCAGTTGAAGGTGGGGCTTCAAGCTAGCCACTGGACTGTTGTTTATTTCTTTGTTGGATGCAGTGCTGAAGTGTACAATAGGTTTCTAAGCACTGTTCCCTCTAAGCTGCGCACGTGCGCAATTGCGCACTGCTGACACGGTCTCTGCGCACAAAAAAAATCCAACCGTGCACAAAAAAATCCAACCTGAATTGAAAATAAAATAAACACATAACAATTCATTCTGTGCTATTTTGCAATGTGAGTCAGT
>JAUMHL010000028.1:5852220-5876493 GCA_032362345.1 Sandelia bainsii
GGGAGTTTTTCCTCTCCACTGTTGCCTAGTGCTTGCTCAAGTGGGATTGTTGGGTTTTCTACAAATATTCTGTATATGCTGTTTATAATATTTATTATGAACGCCACTCCATGTGCCACCAAAAAATAATGATGAATGATGAATGGCAGGGAAAAAGAGACAAATTATCACCATTTTAGTTTTTAATAAACCATTACAGCCTCACGAGCTTCCTTGAATAGTAATTCAGTACTAAAACTACACAAGCCATGGGCTAAGGTCACATATAAGAATAATGAGCTCATTGCCTCTCAAAGTAATCCCATTATTATGTGGAAAACAGGTAAATCCTTACAGCATACAGTACATCTTCTCCTCCTCAGCTGCCTGTTCATGTGACCTTTAATGGTGTTAATACTATTGCCAGAACTCTTATGGTTAATTCATGCAGTGGACACTTCAGTACTCCACCCTTCATACTCCATCCATGTTCTTATCTCTATATACACTCTAATACCGTCTTTGGCCCATCATTCTACTTTAATTTACATTCATTTTTACTTATATTTTACTTTACTTAAATTCAGCATATTTTAATCATCTTCTTACTCTCATATTCTCTTATACACACTGCACTTCATCACTTTCACCATCAGTCTCACCATCACAGACAATTATAACGTGGCTTAGCATTTTGAAAGTGCATCCAAGAAAGAACTCACCTTTTTTTTCCCCCTGTGATTAATGCGGTGCGGCTGCTGTAATATTGTTTCGGTGAATATTCAGTCATTACACGTAGTCAGCCTCTGATTAATCAACCGCTGCTAAAGCAAATTAAGGCTCCTGCACGAAACTGTTAAATGATACATTACCTGGTATTTATCGCTTTCCTACTACATTCTGAGCTTCATCAACACTTTCATTTTATGAGCAAATGCTTCAAGTACTAACAGGCATGTCAGCATTTTCTGAGCCAGTCTTACATCAATGCTATGAATCTGGCCTTATTTTGTGTTCAGAAGCTACTAAAACAATTGTATGGTGAGAAACTGTTTCAGTATTTTTTGGCATAACATTTGCTAAAGTTTAATATTTTAAAATTAAATCCAGAAATGTTGGTATCTGCTTGAAAAAACATATGGCGCCGCTTCTAACTTCCCGTGAAAGTCATTGAATAGAGAGCATTTTAACAGTGTCTCATTTTGTGTCTGTCCAGCTATGTTCACAGAGGTGCCTCATGACATGACTGCCCACAGAGGTCAGGATGTGGAGATGGCCTGTTCCTTCAGAGGTGCAGGAACACCCTCATATTCACTGGAGATCCAGTGGTGGTACATCAGGAACCATCTTGACTGGACTGACAGACAGCCCTGGACAACTAATGAAGTGGGTTCATAAAAGAATTCTGGCAGCTTTATGATGTGAAATAATTATTTCACATAGTAGGATACAAAAAAAACTAAATCTGTTAACAAGCAGGTTCTACCTTGGGTCTTTTGCTTTACAGTTTTACAATTTTTTTTTAATTTGACCATCATTCCTACCTATAACAATACCATGATGTCTCAAAAACTTCAGGTCTAAGCTCTAACACGGTAGCATCAACAAAACCATACCATAAATCTGCCAAATTTATTTGCACAAGAACATTAATTCTAGGTATTTACAGTATAGTAATTGTTGTTTGCTATTTCAAAATAAAGTGGTTCAGATAACCTGTCTGGCCACTTTGTTTCTGGTATCACATCTGTGTATCTAGTGTACTGTGATTTCACATTTGAGATTATATATATATACCTTTAAAGCGGGGTTATTAAACCCTCTGTAGGCAGTTTGGTGATGGCTGCATACAAGGGTTGATAAAAGCATATACCATATACACAAATTGTATATAAAACAAAGCTACGGGCGGCCAACAAAAGAGCTACAGAGTTGCTATTCGAAACACCATGTGTAACCTTTGTCACATTAAAGGTCCATTTATTCAGTGTTAAAATAAAAATATATATTCATGCACCAGTTAAATAAAAAATTTAACAGAAATATTAAGTCATATAATGTGTCTTAAAGTTCAGTGTGACTGTGATTTTAAATATTACCATTTTGGAATTACATAGACTCATAATATATAATAATCAACACTCTTGTATGAAAACAGTGTGCCTACTACTGTCATACACCTAACTGTAATTATGATTTAATAAAAGGGTTAAGATAAATTCCTTTCATTTATGTTTGTTTGTTTTTTTTCTTTCTAGGTGGCTCCTGAGGAGGAGATGCCAAAGGATGCTACAAAGATAAGTGTGAGTTAATCACTACCTGCTAACGTTCTCTTAGAAAAGCCTTATATTTGGCTTGGTGTTATATGATGAAATGAGGCACAAAACCTCAATGATTACATTTAAATATCTTGTTCCGAATGATCCACAGATGTTGTACTTTACTGTAATATACAAGAGGATTTGATTTATGCTCAGTGGAGCTCTCAGTGCAGTGAACGCTTCAGACGACAGACGTATCAAACACATTCATCCGCAATGGGTTGCAGAATCACAGTGTCAGCCAAAGAGCAGGCAGCGCTGGTGATGGTGGGTGGTTAAGTGTTCTCCTCATGGGGGCATGGCCCACAGTGCATCATCTTCAGATTCTCATAAATGCCCCTGCATCTTTATGACTGCAACACCAAATCCCAATAATAAACAGTGAAAGGGACAGGCTGGCAGAGTCAGCAGAACTTTTTATATGTCCTCTGGCATCCATTGAGACTTTTAGTAACTCATCCAGGCAAACAGCGTACCACAACAAGCAGTGAGGACCTTTTTATTGAGGAAGATCTACTGTATATTACCCCCACACTTCTTTTTGCTAAATCTCTCTTTGCCAACTGCACAATTATAAACATGAGCAACAGATGTTACCGGCTAATCATGCAGTCTTTACATATAAAAGCACTGTGTGTAAAATCATTATTGCAAACAGAATGGTATGCAAAGTTTAAAATATCACATGTGCAAAGATGCATTTATGTGTTTTTTTCTGTGTGTCATAACAAACACTGAAAAATTGTGAAGCTTCTGTCTTTTCTCCCAACAGGCTAGTTGCTGCTGATTCACTGTAATGAGAAAAAAAAAACTGTGGTTTGTGTGACTCTGTGTGTGTATTTGTGTGGGTTGAGCTGAACACTGCAGGCTGTACAGCTGGAAAATCATTATGAGCTTTCTGTATATAATGGATGTTGTAGGCCCACATCCATAGAGTCAAACAAAAACATGGTGGATATGGTAGCTCACATATATTCAGACACAATCACGTATAGTGCTTCAAAACAGCATTAAGGTTTTACATCTAGTCTGCGGCACACATACACACGCAATCCAACATCTACAGGCGTCACAGGGAGGAAGGTGGGTGATAAACGAAGTTATATTTATATCTCGGTGCGTCACATCTCATAATGTCCCCAGACTCTCATCTGAACAGTGCTGCTTGGTGAGCTTGTAAAGTTTTTACCTTCATACTTTCATATTTCGTTAGTCTCTCTAGACTCCATACTATCAAGGCCACAAATAGAATTTGTTAAGCGGCACCTTTTGTCTGAGTGAATGTGAGTAATTAGCTTGCAGGAGGAGAAGCTGTGGAGTGTATCCAGGCTACAGTACAGAAGTGATTTCAGCTACACACATCTGTGTTGTAGCTGTCATGTTCATTCTTTGTACCGCTTCATGCACAGTATCTAACTGTAAACATATATACTAAGATATCTTCCCTTTCAAAGCCTAATTTATGATAGGCAACCGTAAAGGTTTTATCTGTATTTAACAGATAATCACAGCAAAATTGTACAGTGGGTGGTAATTGGCAGAAATATGTTTTGTTTGACTGAATTTATAAAGAAGGAGGATGCTAATACCATTATATCAATAATCTGACATTCTGGGAAATAGGCTTTTTCATTTTCTTGCAGCATTGGATGGGAAGACTAATACTGAGCCACTGTCAGTATCTGTCTGTACGATATATATATGCTCTAATATTGTTGTGTCTGTTTTTTGTATTTCTAATTAGTTTCTTTTGAGTTGCCCCTCATAATAAATAGTAACCTTACCTTGTCCAAGAAATAATACTTACTCACGACTAATACCACTACAAGCTATTTTTCTTTCCCCGTTATGAGTTTTTGCTTACATACTTACCACACATCAGATTATCTTTTCATCTAACTGAGCAAGAAAGTGAAAAAGTGTATTTCACAAAATGTTAAAAGGGTTACAGACCATGTACGTCTGTCTACATAATGTTAGATTTCTAAATATCATCTTTGGTACGGACTCAAAGTTCCTTCTGTAGATGTGAGGTGACTGTCAGGAAGCACTGTCTAACAAATCACAGCAAAAATTACAGATTTTAGGCAAAGTAAAATCAAAAGCAGAGACTATGAGCAAACTAAACAATGGCAACAGGTTTTCATTACAGGCAGCAAAGAGCGAAAGAGCGTGAAAACTGTAAGTAATGGGCATGTGGTACATGGTACATGCAAGAGTGAGGCACTTTTTCCTCTCATTAGTGATCACCCCGTTTCAGTGTCAGACAGCGCAACTGAGTGCGCATCTGTGAACAATAAATGTGTTTTTGTGTGTTATGGGGTAGCAAAAATTTGTTAGGTGCATCTGCTGCGATTTCATTTTGAAAGCTTGTCTTAAGGTACATATACAATACATAGGAAGAAGTTTAAAGGGCGGTCTGGAAAAAATAAGCTGGTAGACAGAGGGAGAAAGCAGGAATAGACAAGAGGACACAGTGAAGAAAAGGTAGACAGAAAAACAAAGCCAGCAAAAAACAAAGCAAACCTCCTGCGGATACTGTCTCTGATGTTTTGTTCATTATACGTGGTACAGTACAAGCAGCAGCCTTGAAACATTTCAGTGTTAAATTGATGTTGATATGACATTTAGGGTGTGTGAATTATTGGCTCAACAGTAATTTAGTTGATGATTTAATGGTAAGTACGAGTATTAGTAATGTCCCTGCAGTATTTGAATGCACATTTGTATTGTGCCCTCCTATGTCTGCCATGTTGGTTTTGTGAAGTGCAGTGCTTGCAGGAAGAAACGACCTTTTGAGCTGTGATTCAGGAAAACAAGAGGAGCTTGCTGTGAGTTATTTCATACAAAGTTTTAAAGGTGTCACCTTAAAGCGAAACCTTGTGTTTACTGAGGAAAGAGCACATTTTCTTCCAAGTGAAAAGCTGAAGTTGTAACCAATTCAATGCAACCTATCTTAATTCAAAACACTTGTCAGTGCAGCTTTTCTTGGACTGCTATGACTAGTAGTTTATGGTTGCTAATGTGAGCAATTTTGAGAAGCAATTATTGAGTAACTGATCATACTGTGTCAGTTCACTTCAGTTAACGCTTTTGAACTTATACTTCTACATGTTAACATTAGGCTAACCATTAACCTGTAATTGCCGCTTGTGGCGGTGAGAGCTTGCCTTTTACAGCTTCACCCTATTTTTTTTTCTTATTTTGTGTCTTTGCCAGGTTGTTAAAGTTGTGGGAAGCAACATCTCCCATAAACTCCGCCTCTCCCGAGTCAAACCATCTGACGAGGGAATCTACGAATGCCGTGTCATCGACTTCAGTGACCACGAGGGTGCCCGTCACCACCGTGTCAGAGCCTACCTGCAGGTGGTGCCAGAGAGTGACATCATCGACAGTAACCACAATGACAATTTTGAGGCTGTGGACAACACCAAGACAGGAGTGGGAATTGGTGACGAAGATGGAGCGGAGTCTCACGGTGGCGCCAAAGACCACGCTCACGGCCATCACCAGAATCACGGGCATCACCAGGAGCATGGCAAGCAACCTTCTTTGCCGGCTCACCATGGCCACAGCCACAGTGGCAGCAGTCCACAGCAAAAAGCAGGCCGAGAGCTGAGGAAGAGGGACGTGGACAGTAACCACAGCCACAATGACTGCACCAACGAGCCAAGCTGTGCGCTGTAGATGTTAGCTTATTACACCTGAGTTATAGATTACATGAGGGTTGCATAACATGATGTGTGTCACAGCATAAAAAGCTATTTTTCCCACACAGTGGTTGCCTGTGCACAAATCTAGAATCCCTATGACTTATTGAGAGCACACTGCTATTAACTGTGCAGGGAATGTAGCTTTTTCCTGCTGTGCATGGGTCGGGGTTGGACTGCTGACTGTCTGTAATTCCTGGGTTCACAACATTCAGCAAGGGGAGCTGACATGTAGCCGTGCAGCTCCACTGTTTCTGGTCTCAGCACCGACAACAACCAACGCTCTATTCCACTCTTGTACTTAGATACTGTAAATGACACAACCCTGCTTTCACACTCATACTTCTTCCACTGCCTTACTCTGCCATTTTATAGACCATCAGTATAGTATTTTGTAACTGCATTTGTCCCTAGTAAAAAAAAAAGGTTCTTTTATTCGGAGTGCACTGAATGAAACTCAACCATCAATAATTATTTCTTTGGACTTTCTGTCAAGTGTGATTTCTTAGCTTTTTAACTAGAGCACTAGCTTCATTATATGTTGTTGTATAATCAAAATATGGTGCGAAATCTGTACACACCCAAAAATCTGCATCAGTGAGGGGAAAAAAGATGTGTTTTCATTTGTCAAGGTCCCAGAGCAGCAGTGCTCTTCAAGGACAGGTACGGCTTCAATTCGAGCAGTGGCAGTGTGGAAAGCGTGGGATTTCAACAACCACACTTTGTGCAAACCCAGCACACTACAGGCTGTATTTCCAGTGCATTTGAGTTCAATTATTTGCAGTGGAACAGAAAATATGATTTTTGTTCACCCCTTGTGCTGCAGGTTCGATAAATTCATGGCTGTTCAGGTTCACGAGAAATCAATCCTATTGTTCCATGTGGGCCCCACCTTTTTGGAGAGCCATGAAAGATCAAATCTGTACCACTAAATTAAAAAGCTGATTTAGTGTGCATCTGAATTCTGACTATAAATCAATAGAAAAAATGTGACCTTTGTGCAAGATTCTTTTTGGGAAGAGTAGTGCTGCAGTCCTATCCCAGGTTAGTTGTCTTGTTTCGATGCTCTGCCCCAGTGCTCATCAATCATTAAAAAAAAGCCTCAATCCTCTCCACTATAAGCCTCTAATCCACTGTGTATATAAGGCTGTATAATAAGACATAAACTGAGTGCATGTTCAGTAATTTTCTTAAACTTTTTCAAACAACCATACACAAACTTCGTTAAGGATATTTTTGTTATTTCTTAGTTTAGTTCAATTTTTTTTTCTTCAAAATATCATTTCTGTTCTAGAGCTCTTTTTTTCTACTTTAGACATCCTGACAAATAGAGATTTCATTTTTCAAAGAAGTTTTCTGTTGCTTTCCTGCTCTCCAAAAGTGCTGTACAGACAGATGAATGACACATTTTCTTCATAGCTGCTCAGAAAGGGGTTTCCCTAATGTATCTTAGTACTTAAAGCAGTATTTCTTAAACTAGTGTACCGAGTGTGCAGGGACGCAAACATGAGTGTTATCATATTGTAGTAAGCCTGAACACAGGACTCATTTCATGCAGTTTGGGAACTTGGTCTGAAAGGGTTTGAAAGGCCATTTTGTTTGCCATTTTTGTAACTCAAACACAAAATACTTCACTCTCAAATCAAATAAAAAAAAAGTGAATGTGGATAACATCCTGAATCAAGCCTTGAGGGCGAGAAGTGAGAGGAAAATGCTAGTGAAACACTGAAATTGGCTGTCCATACTGCCTCAAAATATAGTCTTTGTTTCAAGGCCATAAGGGAATTTACTTCTCTGCTGCATTATCCATCAGCAGAACAACAGTGCGCCTGTTGTGGGCAGTCCCTGTAGACTGAGAAGAGTGATCAGTGGGATTGTTTTTTCAACCAGTAACTTTGATTTGACATTTTGTATAGAAGAGAGCACTGTTTAAAAAAAGGGAAAATGTACATTTCTTCTAGAATGTTTGGTCTCAAGTGTATGCCTTTATGAAATGAAATAAATTGTATATGAAACAACTGTGAATCTTCTAAACTTAGATTTCATTTGGAGCTTCCTGAAGAGGCACCAAACATTTGTATCTAAGGGGGTGTTGTTCAGTTCTATGTCAGCTGTAGTTTAGATTTTTGCCCCTACTCTGTGTGTCTGTCCATGTGCATTAAGGAGAAACAATATTAGGCAGTTGCCTCTGTGTAATAGGTGCTGCCAAACCCCCCCCTCCCATTGCTGTTGATGACTAATGGTGCTATTGTCAGCACTGGCAGCAGGATAAATAGCAACAGCACAGGATGAGATAAAGAGTCGCTGTTCTGCGCTCGCTATAGCATGTTTCCCCACACTAGAAGGCTCATACATTTATTATGGAGCAATGAAGTGGGGAGGCACCAGGCTCTCAGTGAGGTGATGCGATAATGAAGGGGGCTGCCTGTGTCCTTCATTTAAACATCTTTTGAACCCTGTAGGGCTCTGAGTGATAACAGGTACAATGATGGATCGGTCAGTGTCCCTGTCTTGAGCCTTCACTTTTCTATAGATGGCAGGAAAGCTCCCCCCAACAGGGCAGAGTTCCACCAACCTCTGTGTAGCTACAAGTTAGGGAAGAAGGTGACAACTTGGGCCAAAACGGAACTTAAGCACAGAGTACAGTAACATCATTACTGTGTAAGAAGGCAACAAAACAGAAGAAACAGTAGCAGGTGATATCACAATAAAAAATAGTACTGAAGGGCAGCAAAATGATTACTAAGGCCATTACAGTTTTCCTCTCTGTTCACAACATAAGTTAATCTACGGTATGTTCGATATTAATTTATACAAAGTACCACACATAGTTTGGATCCTTTTTACAACATAAAGTATTGTGATAAGACTTTGAAAGGTCTGTATGTACCAAGCTGACTGTAAAAGTTTTTCTCTTAAATACAAATAAGTTACCTTCTTATACCTCTATACTTTTCATATGTGTTATTGACAGTAAGAAAAATAAGAATATTACCAGCCTCACCCGTAAAGTTATTGGTACCAGTTGTGTTCCAGATGTGTTGAATTAGACACCAAAGCCTATAGTTAGGTTCGTATTAACAAGATTTATGTCCGTTTTCTAAATTCGAGACTTCTGTAAAAACATCTATTAGGCCTGATTATCATACTACATTTTAGTGACTACAAAATAGTTTCTGTACAGATGTATAACAGCACTTTTTGTTTTACCTTACTTTAAGGCATAAAACCATCTCTTTGTTGTTTAACAAAAGAAGCCAAACTTCTAAAATGTTCAATGTTAGCTTTTCATAAGTAAATGTAGAAGAACTTGATGTCAAATACTGAAATGTGAGGATGAAAAATTCAAACCAGAAAAGCAGTTAGGAATAAGGTACTTCTTTAGAAAGTAATGAAACCATGAAGCTTATCAGAATATGTAAAGGCTGTTTTTCAGCACAACTGTCAGATTTTCTTTCACTTCAGTTCAGTCAAAGAGTCAGCAGTTCAATCAGCGGTCCATTCGACAGGTCTGTCAGTCACATCAATCACCTGCTCATTAGCTGACGGACTGGTGGACTGTCAGCAACCGGACCAAATTCCTCCTTCAGCAGTTTCAGCACGTTATCCGAATATTCATCTCTTGGTTTGCCCATCCCGTTTAGATGTACAGGTTGGAGGTCGGGATGGGACGGGATGTAGGAGGACGGGCAGTGCAGCTCATTCAGAGTAAACCAAAAGGTGTCTGGATCCACCTGGATTAAGTGTCGGAAAACGCTGTGTAGAGAAAGATACACAGGAAGAGGATTAGCTCTGGGCTCTATTTTGCCATCTATGGTATGGAAAAAAAACACACCATCCTGTAATCCAAAGTGACAGACTGAGCAGAACACAGCAGGTTCGCTGGTTTTAGCGTGCAGTCCTATAGTGTGACTATAAGATCATTAACTCAACACTGGCTTTTTCCTTCAGGTTGTTTTTATTACCAGCACTGAAGAAGAAAAAGACAAGGCTTTTAGTCATGTTTGCTTAGTTACTAGGATATACTCAATGAAGTGTTGATCAGGCCAGTGTGTGACGTTTAACCCAATCAGATTGGAAGAAAATCTAATAATAAATCCATGTTTCTGCAGATGCAAAGCCTGCGACCTCTAAGTCTGAGGTAATCAAGTAAGACTTTGCAAAATAATACAAATATAATAACAAATAAAACATGGACTACTACATTACATTTTTAGATATCGCTAGGTTAGCAAGAGAAGATGATAAATGATCTGCACATTCTTTTTCAATATCTTTGGAAAAGCTATTAACTAAATATATTAGATTAATAAGAACATATACCAATATAGCAGGGACAAGATAAAAGTGTACAAGTTAGGATGGGAAGAAAAATAGGAATAAGCTTAAATCCATGACAGGAAAGAAATAAAAGCAAAATTAAATAACACCAGGATTTAGGAAATTGTGAAGTTTTGCTATTTTCTGACATAATAATTTACAGATTTAAGAATAATTATTAGCAGCCCAAATGTAAGGTAAAATTTAGAACTGTTAAGAAAAATAGATTACAGGGTGAGGAGCATAGCATTTGTTGTATTTTTGTCAAGCTACAGTGTCTGTGCACTTCTCCCTCACAGACTTCAACATGGTGATGGTGAATATTTCAGACATGTCACAGTATAACTAAGGGCTCCAGAAGGGACCAGTCCACAAGTCTTGAGGATTAACATTTGGATTCAGCTAGAGTGGATATTGCTGTTCTGTCTTGAGTCATCACATAAACCATAAAGAACACCGGAATTTCACTTGACTGTATAGTTTGAATGCAAAGATGAAATCAGATTAAGACACAACTTGTGTCATATTAAGAAACGTCAACTATAAGTATGATTTGATTTTTAACAACTAAGTATATGTCATTTATGACACTACAAAGTACAAAAAATACTTGATTACAAACCAAAATCCCTGTATATAAAGTTGTACTTAAATGATAGGTTTGGATTTTTTTGTTTACTACTTTAAAACTACTCACATGCCATACGTATTTTGAAACAGTCATGTTTTGAAGATTTTGAAGACTTTATTATTCCAAGGGGGAAATTAGTTGCTTACTATCAAGAAATTAAATTAAAAAAACTCTACAGCCCTCTCTCAAGTAACTACCTCTCAAAGCTAGTGTTTTAGCACAAAATTCAAATCTAATTTTTCCATATTTCTTTGTTTGAGCTACAGAAGAGAGACAGTTATATATTTCCTAATAGTTGTGTAATGGCTCATTGTTTGAACACAACACTGGCAATAAACCTACACTCAAATACCAGGATAGGCAAAGATTATTTGTCTAAGACAGCTAAAGCCTCGAATAAGCTTCAGCTAAACATTGGCAAGTATTTTTGTACAAAATGAGGACAGTGAGGGTGAAACCCATCTTTTAGCACTTTACAACACTTACAGTTACTTCAACTACTACTCTTAAACTGTCTATGTTAGCTGGGACTTTACATATTAATCCCAACTGTACTACATGTACAGTCGTCTCCTACAGAATCTTCTCGCCAAGATTCCAAGAAATACCCAGAATTCAAAGAACCGTAGTTACATTTGTAACTCTTGTTCTATTTACCGCCTGACAAGGTATATAATACTTGGATGACTCATACCAACAAAGTCACGATGACTCAGCACTCACTGTGCATCAGGTGCAGACTGAAGATGTAGACCAGACAGCCATTTCCACAGGATTAGAGGCAGTCACATTGACCCTGTAGTACCAGGTGAAGGTACAAGAAGCCCGGGCAGCTGGAGCACAGACGTCACCCAGATGAACCCCTCTGAGAGCAGCCCAAGAAGTGGAGACACTTCTGGTTAAGTGACAGTTGACAAGAGGAACTCGAAGCCCATTAACTCTGTAAGCGTGACATATGGTATCTACAACACAGTTTGATGGCCTTTGCTTAGACTACGCATGACCATTCCGGTGGTCCCCGTAACAAACAAACAAAGCATCAGATTTATGGAATCCAGCTGACACATCAACATACATTCTTAGGGCCCGAACAGGGCACAAAAGTTTCGAAGCAGAGTGCTGCTCGTCCACCATGGATTGTGGAGCAAAGGCTGCTAAGGTAATAGGACAATTAACACGAGACCCTTTAAGTATTTTAGGGAGAAAAGATGGGTTAGGCCCATCAGAATTTCAAAGCAAACATTCCCTGGCCACAAACAGAGCATGGAGTCCACTAATCTGCTTTGCAGATGTAATAGCAAGAAGAAAGGCAGATTTCCCAAATAACCATCCAAGATCAGTTTGCTCCAATGGCTCAAATGGTGGTGAACACAATGCCTGCAGGATCAAAGGTAGATCTCAAGAAGCAGCCTCTGCAGGACGAACACCTCTAGCTCCAACCAACTGGTTACAAGACTACTTGTATGGGGGCTAATTAGCAAAGCTACTGTATTGCGCAAATACAGTAATTTGTGCACAAATAAGCCAGAAGTTGCAAAGGAAACGACGACTGAGTGCAAGGCTCATTTATCAGATTGCTTATGCCACCCAGGTCACACGTCTTTGTTGGTAAAGGCACCTTCTGTGCATGCACGTCATGGATATCCAGGTATTATACTGTCTCTGGCTGTCAGTAAGAATGAAATACAATTTCAAATGTCATTGTCCGTACTGCAATGACAATAAAGGAATCTATATATCTTTGCACGGCCAGTATGGACAGGAGAAGCATAAGCATCAATTCTTTTCCAACTCATTTAATGTACATATGGCGTGTGAGTACTGCACTAACACAAATTTCAAAACAGATCACAAAATCTTACTCCAAGTAATTAGTGAGTATCAAAAAGTACTGTACTTTGTTTATAGTTTACCTTAGACATGCCTCTTGCAGTGTGATGGGTTGTCTGCAGCTCAGGTAGGGCAGGCAGGCTTCACAAACAGCATCCAGATCTGCTTCACCTGAGAAAACCAAACACCCTTACTGCATTTCATACTCTGTGTTCACTCTGTGAGACCCACTGTAAAAACATAATGTGGCAAAAGCACAAAAAATTCAGTCATGTTTATTTTTTATTATTGCCAAGACACTTGTTGACACTTATGTTTGCCAATATACCAAGATCAGAATAACCCTTGTTCAGATAAACACAAATCTGAAGAATGTCATAAGTTATAATGGGAACCAGTCTAGAAAATATCAACACAACACCAACTCTATATATGGTGAGTGTTTTGTGGTTTTTATTTCTAATTTGTATTCACAGTACATGACAATGACAATCCTTAAATACAACTGATCAAACAAGCTCCACATATAAGCACTTCCCACCATATGAGGTTTTTAAAGGTGGTAGATTAGAAAGCAGGAGGAACAGGGATGAAAGAGGTAAAAGAAGATGAAAGAAGAAATGGATCATGCCAGGACTTTACCTTTTCTAGCTCCTAATGAGTTGCAAGGAACTGCTGAGATGGCTGAGGAAAAATTTCACAGCAGGCTGTTTCCACATTTCTAGATTTCACACATCCACTCTCCCCCCTTGGAGGAGTAGATATGTGTGAAAGGGGCTATCTATTTTTCCTCTATCCTTCTCTTCATCTTTTTTTTCTGGACTTCCTGCCGTTTTATGTACGCTGACCCACCCGTCTTTGTTCTTTTTCTCCTCTTCATTGACTGTACATTTCATAACCATCCTGCTCCCTCTTTCCAGTCTTTCATAGCCTCTTCCTATCTCTCTCTCATGCTCTCTCCCCCCATCCTTCCCAGTAGACATTTAGCAATTCCCTAAGCTGCAAACTGGGCTGCCTTTCAAGCCTAATTTCAAAACATGTCTCTCTCCCTCTCTGCTTACTCTATTTGCCAATTCAACCCACACTCAGCTTGAACCAGGCCTGCTCGCTGTGTCAAGAATAAAAGCAGCAGTGCACATTTCAGAGTTAAATGGGATTATTTAGCAACTGCTTTTATCCCCTTTCTTCCTCCATTTCTGGTGCTGCACTCATAGCCTGTAGTCTTTTGTGGAATCGAGGTGCTTGTAGGGGAGCAGAAAAGTGAGAAATACTAAAGAGGACAGGACCAGGGCCTGTTAGATTTTGTGGTAAAAGAATAACAGGGTGGAATTGGAATTGGAGCTGCAATGTATTATTTGCTTCAGTCAATCTGTGTTTCTGGCTTCCTCTGTGACTGGGGCTTGGTAATTGGCTTGCTGCAGGCATCCCAGAGGTAAGCTGTAGCCAAATCGGTATTCACATGAGTAAGACTGCAGCCGCTGACTGTTTCTCTCCTGCTCTTTCACATTCTCTCCATCTCCAACTCCAAATTTCTCCCCCTCTGATATGAAAGGAGACCAGCATCAAGTGCTAGTCAGAAAAATCAAGCACAAAGATCTTAAAACATGGACTTGACTGTTTCCTTTAAGGTGACATAAAAAATAATTTTGTTATTTTATTACATTTCATTTGTATGTGGGTTAAATGCTGGTGTTGTGCATCTATACTGACTGACAGGAAACTATGGACAAACAAATTAGTACATTAATTTAAACAGTGATTTGCTTTGTTAACCATTAACTCTGCACAATAGCAAGTGAGTGGATTTCTCCAGGTACAGCTGGACTCACAAATATTGGACCTGTCTCCTCCCTTTACTTTAAGTATCACTTGGTGACACAGATCAGAAACAGTTTTGTATGCACAGAGACCAGAACCTAACCCATACCTGAGACCTTAAGATTGAGCCCAATCTCAACTCACACGCTCAGACCCAAATCTGACGGTGTTATATTTAAGTTATTCCTTATTGTAGGAGATACATTCTAGCTTTGAACACAGCAGGGTTTCTCACAAATAAACAACTAATCTGGGAACAGGCACAACACACAGTACATGAGGCCAACACAGAAAGACACAGCGGCCCACCAGGACGAGCCATAAGTAGGTTAGAATCTAACGCCTTGCTAGCAGCTCTGTGAGATTAAACACAGAGGAACTTTTTTACTATGTTCACAATTTATAATGAAAGATTTGCTAATTAGCACTAAACTGAAATTTTGACTGGCTATGGTGCAACGTGGATGGGTGTTACAATTCACCCTGAGAGGGATTTTTCTGACCAGATTTCATGGCAATCAATCCAATATCTGGCAAGACACAATATGTTAACCTGATTTACCAGCACATGACACTACAACATCTCACAAGGAAAAGAAACACATTGCAGTTCCATCTGTAATAGTGTTTTCATTTTTGAATGAAGCAATTACGGATCATATCTTTAAAGGGGACCTTATGTTTGAATCTTCAAACCCCATTAACCTAACAGATAATGAACCCAGCAATGTCTAATCACCTGGCTTCTCGTGTGTTTAGCCCTTTCAGTGTAACAATGTCACCACGTTCCCCAAACCCAGCAATTAGTTGGTGACAACAGTGTTCATCATTAATGATGAAAATTATGGCCAAAAGTACAAAAGTAAGAAGTGAGGTGTAATACACTGTAATTATCCTTTAACAAATAACACAATTCATGGCCATGTTTTTGTCTCCAGTCATCTCAAATCATAATTGCTGCCATATAATCAACCAAATCATCAGTAAGCCAAGTGGAGAATCATGATGTAATCAAAGTATGCGTCAACTCAAAACATAATGAAAAAACAATCCATCTCCAATAGTGACATTAAAGTCTAATTCAGCTTTAAGAAAGGTGAACAGTGCTATTACGCAACATTAAATGCATAATTATACAAGATATGTGTGCTGCCACTAACCTAAGCTTGAAATAGCCTGGCTAATGCACAAAATGCATTTTCACCTTTTCATACTAAGGGTGCTTTAAGTTTCATAAGACTTGTCTTAAATAAGGAACAGTGTTTTAAATAAGGAATAAAAATCAGCAAAGGAAAAGAAAGAATAAAAAGTAAAGAAAGGTGAAAGCTGCTTCATAACTAATAAACAGATATTTTCAACTTGGGCATTAAAATAAATGTTTGATTTAAGGTTTACTTTGAAAAGACTATTTGAACCTTAAACAGACAACAAATCTGGAATCATGTTATTTCCATGATTAGTTCAGGTAAGACGTCCTGCTGAAAACATTGTACCACCAAAAACATGCAAATAAATGTAGAGTCAACCACACACTAAAGTGCTGATAAGCTGCACAACTCCTACACAGCTATCTGAGAAACCAGACATCACAACAAAGGTATAATGAGGAACAGACAGAGGTAGAGCATTGTAATATTTTTGTCGGTGCACCAAAGACTACAAATGAACACAAACATCAACAAAAATATGGAAGAATTTCCCAAAAGATCCAGTAACCAAAACACAATTGCAACAACTTCTTCACAAAGTAGGTCAGGAGGATCCTGAGACATAAACTCTAACAGTAAATGTTCACAAAGTTATCTGTGCTCCATTATACAGTATAGTATAGTATAGTATAGTATAGTAACAATATAGTATAGTAAGAACAAATCCCAATTTGACAAAACTTCCACCGATGCAAAAATAATGGGAATGGGTTTGAGTGTAAACGCTCAATGCCTGCTCAGATGAGCATTTATTCCAGAAACTGTCCTTTGCCTCCGATTCCAAAGTGCCACACCGTGCACCATCTCTCCATCACATGCCACACCCTCTGTGAACCCAAACCACAGACCCTCAACTATACTGAAAAAGATGCTGACTTCACACAATACAAGGAGAATTTGACAATTCCAATTTAGGGTTTTTACACAAGGTTATTACTCTACGTATCAGTGTAGGCTTATTATTATATACTACCAAAACACTATTAAGGGTTAAGGGATTAAAACTGAATACACTGTTTCTAAATACTTCTCTGTCTGAATATTTGTTTTCCTGAGTAAGTAAAAAAGAATTAATGATACTCCCAGCTCTGTTTAGAGATTTTCCCCATATATCCCCACACATTATTCTTGCTGCAGGAATAGACCAGTTCTTGCTCTTTATAGTAAACAAGGTGATCTTATGAAGAAGATAGGGTTTACATAATGCAGAGTAAAAAATAACATATGCTGAGCTGTACATTTTTAAAATAGAATTTCTTTTAAAAGTATCTGATTTCACAATTTCTACCCATTCTTTTTCAATTGGATTTTCTGTTTCTTCTGTTCTCACCACTGCTCTTTCTACTCTCGGCCTGGGGCGTGACAGCCCTGCTATCTCTGTGACACATGGTGTCACCAGCTGCTAACTTTTCATCTGTCAGTGATGAGCTTCAGCAGGAGAGTGTAATGTGTGTGAGGTTCAAGCTATCTACAAGTTTCACATCCCACTGTGTAGGGGACAAGACAGGAGTTACCACTACTCAAACTCAAATCCTAGGTTTTTTAAGGTGATGGAGGGAAACTTAGAGCCTGAGTCAACCCTAAAATCACATTTTGCACTTTTTAAATTCATAATTCAGGAATCTTTTCATTTCAAAAACCATAAACTCTATAAATCTAACCCACAGGAGGCTGTAAAAGCTTTTGGAGCGCACTGGTAGCCGAATGGTTATCATGCATGCCATGGAACATCCCCATGTGAGTCCAGCTGAAGACCTTTATCGTACGCAACAGCCTCTCTCTTTCCACATATTTCCTGTGTGCCTCTCCACTGTCAAAGGTATCAAATAATGGCTGAAGTTGCAATAAAAGATACTTCTGTGCATTAATATCAAATTTAAAAGACACTTTTATTACAATGATAATATCAGCTTAACAACTTGGGAGTGAAATCCCCTCTTTGCTTAGAATGACAATTTCACTTCTGACACATTATCATGGCTCTGATAGCTTATTAAATTACTTGAACAAGCCTCTGATCAGCAGATCAAATCCACCAAGGTATCATCTGACCACATGGTTCAATCAAAAGGGTAAAACTTTAGGAGATCTGACCTTCTGTACAAAGGGATTAACTTGACAATGACTCAGATGTGCTTAAATGAGAATCTTGAAGCTTCCCTCATCATTTTACATATTAGAAGTAGTTTTTTTGTTTCTAAATCCACAAAATTTGTGTGGTCTAAAATATTTGGACACTGTATGCTGCCAAACCAAACTCTTCTTGCAGATTATGAACTCAATTATAAACATATAGTAGACTTATCACCTTTCTGTCAGTTTCAACAAAATCTGAGAAATTAACCATAACCATGTAAAAGTAAAATTCATGGCAGAAAATTAAATTGTACACGATTGTACCTGATGAAGTGGCCAGTGAGTGTAAGAAAAAACACAAAACATGGAAGGGAAAAAATGGTCTCACACTGCATGATGATGTTTTTCTTTTAGCTTTTCATTCCATTATATTAGTTTCAGTATATTGTGTTTCCCCTCAATGCTTAATGAAGACAATAGTTTATGAAAACATAGACACAAAAAACAGCTCATAAATACATCACTGGTAAGACACTGGCACTGAGCCCCTATGCCAAAGGTGCAAGTATAGCAAACAAAAAAAACACAACTCTAAAAAACATTAAATTTCTGTGTTAATCAATTAAATGTCCTTGTTTCCTGTGGCATATTGACTTGCTGATTGATGAGCATATTTAACAGCATGTCTTGCTTAATTGTGCTAAAATGGGGCTTGAAGGAGCACAGCTGTGTGCAGCAGTTATGGTGTGTGCAACTACTACTAATTCAGTAGCACAAATACGAAGGAGTTGACTTTGTTGGAAAACACTGCCTCATTCCAAATACAAGAGATTGGCACACACCAAAAAGAAACTTTTTGTAATGGTATCCATAAGTGGATGCACTGATCAATCAAAATTTAAAGATGCAACACTGCAACACACAAAATAGGGTGGAAGAAATGAGACACACCAATTCATACTCAAACGCCCCAACACTGTTTTCACTGTTATACAAGACTGCCATCTGGTGGATAAAAATCAGTATAAAGCAATCTGAAGGATGTCTGAATGTCTTAACCATGCAGTTTGAGTCTGTGTTTAAACCCTGTGTTTATGTGTTTTCACCTGCATCTTGAGTCTTAGAAATGAGGTGGCCCAGTCTTTCCCAATCCAGTCTTTCTTAGTATAAAGTCAAAAAGCTATGACTACAGCTCTGTATTTAAAATGAATAATACAATTACAAAGTACATAACCAGTAAACAAAACAAAAAGAACTGTGTCTGTTGATCAAAAATAGTTTACATATAAATCTAATCTAATATAATATTGTATAATATTTTTAAGTGTGAATGTCTTGCTTTTTTTCCTGTTTCTTGTTAAATGCTTGACATTAAACACAATATAATTACAGCTGTACAATAAAGCTAACGTTATATACAACACACTTAGGTTAAAAATAGTCTTTGAGCTTACTGTAACCCTAGTGTAACCAACAGTTCTCGATTGTAAGCCTTTCGTATCTCTTTAAATGCAAGGCATAGTTCCATTCAGCAGATGCATTTTGTGAAGAGCAAACGCAAACTTTTATACAATGAGTTGTGCGTTATTTGTTTAAATAGATTTTGTTTGTTCATAATTATAACTTACACAAACATCTGTGCATTTTTTTAGAAATAAAAGCAGGCTATTCCAAAACATTCACTTACTTTTTTTTTTGCCACTGTATGTGTTTGTGTGTTTGTATTTTCTTACCCAGGTCCAGTCTCTGGCACAGTGAGCCCAGGCCCTGCAGTACAGCCAGCTGCAGTTTGTAGGCCAGGGTGTGTGAGTAAACGGGCCCAGCTTTGGCACTGATTGGAGCCTGTCGCACCAGAGAAGAGCTCAGTTTGGGAAGAACCTCTTTAGAAACCCTCCTCCTCAGGAAGTCACCACATTTTTCACCCAGTGTACACAGCACCTGGCGGAGAGTCACAGCATGTAATGTTTACATACAGCAAGTTGGTTATAATGTCTTATAACGTCTAATTTTGTCAATTTATCAGGAAATGTAATAAAGAAAAGATACACAAACAGTCAGGATTGACAAGTAAACTAGTTTAAAGGGACATGTTTAATCATTTGACACCTGTACTTTGATCATGCTTCTGATGCATCAAGTGTGGTCTCCAGGGAACAAAGCCATTTCAATCCATCCTCACTATACCTTTGCTCGAAACCATAACACATTGAATTAATAAAAACGTAGTTAGATCTGTTCCTTTGCTGCACATAAAGAACTGGGTTTAATCTAACATCATATTAAAAGGTTATTTAATAATCTTTTTGGGTACATTTACACAATATGTGGTTAAATAATCTACCAACACATTAAATTAACAAATGTCTTTTCAGGGAAAGCAGTTTTATCTCTTTTAAGAAAAGAGATACTTGTTGTACATACCCTGAAGGCTCTGAGGACAGCTAAAGGGTCATCAGCTGTAAGTCTCTGTAGCAGAGCAGGCCAGCAACGATGGGCCATAGGCAGCAGTTCATTTTCCCTCTCACTCAGAACACACACACATAGCTCCAGCACGTCCAAAACCTTAGGACAAAGACACACACTATATCGTGTCCTCACTTAGATCTAACAACTTACTTGCTATACTGAATCCTACTACTATGAATTAATTGTCACACCAATTTAAACCATCACACTAGGGTTTTAAATTGGGAAAATATATTTTCTGCATTATCGAACAATTTTAAAACAATCCATATACAGTAATCAACAATCCTCACTACAATTATTATAATCAAAACCAAAGGTTCCTCACACACTGCAAACATCATACCTTGAGTCGGACCCTGAGATTGGGGTTGGACAGCAGATGAATGCAACGCTCCATAACATCTTTACTGATGCTGAGGTGGGAGGGAAGCTCTGCTTTCACATCAGGACCACCAATATCTTCAACATCCTCACTCTCTGAGGGAGGAGGGACCTCTGAAAAGGCAGTGGAAGTAGTCAGATGGGTGAGTTGGTGATGGAACCCCCAGATCAGTAAGTGTTACAGTTGTTAGTCATATTATATCTAATGCTTTATTGTTATTTCTAACCTTTTTTCTGTTTCCCTAGTGATAAAGTGAATTACTATAACCAGCACGTCAATGTGCAATCTGTAGCACTATAAAAAACAGACTTTATATTACCAAGGTCCTCAGTGTCATCCTCCTCTATTCCAACGCCCTCTGCCAGCTCTTTCTGTTTTCGGTAATCCTGCAGGAATTGGCGGATGTTGAGTACTTCCTGGTCATTTGAGGTCTGCTTGGATCCGACGGTCTCACTAGACCTATTACAGGTGGAGTGAAACCACCTTGCTAAAGGAAAAAAAAAACCCATAAGAACTTTTCTTGGATTTTCCAGCCATACAACCCCAAGGGTGTCATTTATTTAATAACTTTATATTTTTCTACCTCAATTCTGCAACTACTGCAATAAGAATTTGACATTTTAGGGACTATGAAAATAAATGTAGTGTTGATAGCTGGCATTGTGACATGAGTGTTCATTACTTCTAATCTGGCCATACAAAAATATTCACAATATTTACAAAACATTTACATTCCTGTGAAGATGAAAAAACCTCAGAAATAACATTTGAACCATCATGGAATAGCAAACTCTTCTGCAGTCTCAATAAAGCAGTCTCATAATTTAACTGATTTAAAGTGTAATTTTGATTCCCTACATTTAAATGATAAAGGAGTTGACATCACTTTTGAAATCTCACCCAGTGCCTTCATGAGCGCATGGAGCACAGAGCAGAAAAGAGCAGCCGTGTGGTCGTAGCTGAGGTCCAGAGCCATCAGTATATCCTGAACAATGTCCCTGACCAGAGGCAGCAGGCTACAGTCAGAGTGCGTCAACATCACTGTCAACACCCGTGGAGCCTGGCCAACAAGACAGGAACATGATGAAATGCATGTTCAGCCAGCTTATGCAAACCCATATGCTCTTCACCTGGAAGATAAACTCCAGAGGTGTGAACTTGAGCCACATGACTTGGACTGGAGTGAATCTGATTACTTTGATTAACTTGGCATTGTCCCCAAATACAAAGATAAAAAATTTTAAATTTCCTGACAACAATTTGAATAAATCCAATAGTATAGACACTATACAATAGACATGTTGTCCCAGTGTTTCCCCTAGGTTTACAGCGTTGGGGGGGCGTTGTAAATTTGCAGCGGTTATTGTATATTTTAAATATGCAGATATCGCTGATGCAGCACACGAGGACAGCGTGTGGAAAAGTTCACAAAATAATTTATTCACATCCTGACCGATCCCGAATCTGTGTCGGGGACAATTAATAATCATGATTAATTAATAAAGTTAGTGCTGTGGAAATATTTATACAGAACCTTTTACGCGATGTCTCCAAACGCACCAGAAATAATTCTACATACAGCTAGACAGACTGTAGAAATATGTTATTTAATGCTAGAAACATAACATAACAAGGAAAATGCACTAAAGTCATATAAATAGATGGTTTCATTTGCTAAATATAAGCTGTACAGTGGAAATATGATTGGGGAAAAATTGCGCCGCCGGGGTCTGTGTGTGTATGTGTTTTGGCCTTTATGCTTTAAAAGTCATATTTCCTGACGCACGCTCTCTGTGTTCACCTGTGTGCGCACAGAACTCCGCCACGTGTGATACAGAGATACAGAAATGATGCCGTCATGTACATAAGATTAATATCATGAGGCTGTTTAGTTTGTTTAATAAAAGAACAACGTACAGACCTGTTCTATAGGAAAATAAACCTGAAATGACTTCTAATGTGATCTGGCGCTGTACAGAAAATCGAATTAAATAAAATTAACGTGACCGTATGGGGAGGTGGGTGGTTCCGTTGGGGGGGCGGGGCGCCCCCATTGTATAATGGTAGGGGAAACTGTGTCCTAATAAGTGGGAAAAATCAGCAGACAGACAACCCTGAGATGATCACATTCAGGTGTAAAAACTCTCCTATGATCAACAAAAGGTGGATGGCAACATGAAAAACACTTAAAAATATTACTGTAATTATTATGTAATGTCATAATAATTACATATTTTAACACACTTTCTAATGTTATAGTCCGTGTTTGTGCATTCTAACACCAAACCATGTCAAGTTTACCTGTGGATTCTGGCTGAGCCTCTGCAGGTTGAGGGAGATGTCATTGAGCAGGTAGTCTGAGTTCTCATTAATGAGCTCCTTCAGGGAGAGGTAGCCACAAGCTTTGCTGATGTCCCACATAGAGCCCAGTGCTGCCTGGCTGACCAGTAGTGTCTCCTCCCCGGCTTTCTCCATCACAGGGTACAGCGATGTCATCAACAAAGGACAAAAGCCATGCCCCAGTGCCTGAGCAAAGCAGGCCATGCCCTCAAGTTGGATACACAGCTGCCAGATGTTGCTGTTGAGCTGGTGGATTGTGGATGTGGTTGATGCAGTAGACAGGGAGTCAAATGAAGAGGGAATCACTTGGAGGGTGTTTGCATTAGCGTTGCTGATGTCACTGTTGGTTATGTAGGAGAGTCTGGGTGGGCTGAGCAGCTACAGAAAGAGAGAAGACAAATGTCAATGTCATGCATCATAGAGCTTTTCCTCTACACTGCAGTGTAGTTTTATAGACATAATAGGTCAATATTAAGATGAAAAATGGAGATGAAGTTTGTTTAATGAACAGAAAAATAAAGTTGAACAGGAGAGGAGTCATAAATACTGTACACTGTATGTCAAACTGTTTAGGGCTGCTCTAATTTTAAAACTACATATATACTATATATACTGTTTTCATACCATTGGGTAGCTAAAAGTATACTAATGCATCATATTCCACATCCTCATGTACCTGTAAATGTACCTAATTGACAGAAATGAAAAAGACACACCAATTGGCAGACTCAAAGCAACATCACAAAAATCCAACATCCAAATCAATACATTATAAATATTTATTATCTACGCACTGGCAGGGGCTGCCAGTGTTTTTGGGGCATCTGAGATATATTCTCAGCCTGTCAGCTCAATAATCCAGCCATAAACCTGAGGGCAACTCTCCCCTCACACAGTGCTCACTTCAAGGCCATTGTTGTGAACAAAGTATGGTTATGTTTCTCAATAAAGCCTGGAGCGTGTAGTCTGAGTGCAGTAGTCTTGACTATTATGACAAAAACATTTGCAAAATGGGATGGGAATAATAATCTAATGTCACAATTGATTAAAACCTATTCACAGAATACAAAATACAGATTAAAAAAATTAATAAATGGCAAAGCATCACTCACTTTACTTTACTTGGCAGACGCTTTTATCCAAAGCAACTTACAAGGGGAAGACACACGCAATTACCATTTGGGTTCTG
>JAUMHL010000028.1:5876593-5910842 GCA_032362345.1 Sandelia bainsii
AGGAGGGAATTTTCAGTCTCCTCTCATTAGCGGATCTGAGAGGGCGTGCAGGAGTGTAGCTTACTATTAGCGTGTTGTTATAGGACTCACAACATCTACAGTATAACATGTGATAACAGTAAATGCACTTTTATACTTTCTTAACAGGAGTTAAAT
The DNA here is from genome assembly GCA_032362345.1 of Sandelia bainsii. Lineage (NCBI taxonomy): Eukaryota > Metazoa > Chordata > Actinopteri > Anabantiformes > Anabantidae > Sandelia > Sandelia bainsii. The sequence continues at coordinate 5,876,750 of JAUMHL010000028.1, forward strand.
GAAAACATTGATGCCACTCTCATGTTTCAATATGCTTCATATTTACAGATTACAGATGTGAGAGTAGTATCAAACTTGTAATTTAATTATCAGCAAGAAATTCAATAAACGATGCAGCAAAATTATTAAAAGTGCAGGCTTGAAACTGTCCTCACCTGCTGGTCCTGTCGGTCTCTATCCGTCTCCTCGCTGACAGTAATTAAATGCCAGTTGTTCAGACTGGTGTACTCTTCCATGACAGACACTACTGCTGCTTTAAGGTCTTCCTGAGTGACAGAGCATCCCCAAACTTCACCCTCCAAACCTTGACCCTGTGTTGCCACGTCGATGCCTGCAGCACCCCTGACTATCTCATTTAGCACCATGGCAGACTGCTTTCTATAGGCTGAAGACTGGCGGTAGAGATCCAGAAAGTGATCAGTCAGCAAGTAAATATTGCCATAGTAACCTAAAGATAGGAAATGGGAAGCCAGTTTTAATTCTTAGGTATTCATATCAGTCTTTAAAATCTGACTAACTACACTGTTTATACATTTTTTATATTTAACTGAGACAATGCACTATTATACAGTATATGCATGATGATGAGAAAAGATCATTTTGATTCAACTTATCCCATATCAAACACCACTCATACCTAATGTCCGACAAATCTCCATGAGCACAGAGCAGATCTTCTCATCAGTGAAGTAGAGAAAATGCTTCCTCTGTAAGTGAGCTGTGAAAGAATTATTAGAGGTTGTTTCTATGGTCAAACTGTAACTTCTTTCTTCTACAATGCGAACATCCATCACATCCAGCTCCAGCACCTGCAAAAGCAAACGGTGGTTTGTTATGTTTTTAACTACTTGTCATTTAAAATGAACTGCAACCATGTGTATTCCCACAATACTTGTATTAAGTAACTTGCCCTTGTATGTTGGTTTTATAAACAAAGCACATGCGACTTTGTTTCTCTAATATTAAAATGATTAAAAATAGTATGATGTAAAAATATTTTTTTATAAGATTTTTTTCTAAAAATGCTATGATAAGTCTTGCTTTTGTCATCTTGTCTTATATGTCCACACTAGTTGTACAGTGGTATATGGACAGTTAAAGGCACAGCAGTGTGTGTTCTCCTGTTGCTCCTTTTACACACTGCCCTGCCTATCCAAATGTTTTTGACAATGCAGAGTCCTTGTAATATTATCCTCACAAAAAAAAAAAAAAAAAGAGTGATTAAAACATCTGAAACTATAATGCGGATAAAGTAAAAAAGCTATAAATGGTATAGTGGTGACAGAGAAATACAAGAAATATGTAACAGATTACAGTGAAGTTACAGAAAATTATTTAAAAAAATAGTTAATAATAATTAAATAATAAAAGTACTGTATGAATCATTCTGATGCTCTGATAGTGGCCTTCTTAAACAGATCAAGTATTGTCCATGATGTGATCAAGTTTCAGCACATGTGTTGTGTACTGTATGTGTTTGTGCTGTCACACCAACCATGACCCACCCGCCTCATATTGCTGACCTTTAAGGTTAATATAACCTTAAAGAATCCCGTTACAATCACCTTTGCACTGCCTCTGATCTTTCTGCCACCGCATACTTTTACTCAACACCTCTGCAAAACCAGAATCCACTTTATGTTTAATGATTGAATGATAGTAGGCAAAACCCGTTATTCAAGAATGTACCAAAATGTACATTTTCCAACAGGTATGATTCTAACAGAGTTCTCTTTCATATGAGAAGAGTATCATGACAGAAACACTTTAATGATCACTGTATAAAATAAAACACAAACTGCCACCATAAACCATACCCCAATTCACTTTCATAAAGATTATCTAGTACGTTCTGTGAAGATTACCTGCATCAAGGCTTTCGAAATCCTCTCCAGATGTGCAGCTGAGTTCAGCACCACAGAGACAAATGGTCCCATGAGTTTTAAGTAACCCAGAAACACATTGAGGACAAACAGCTTCTTCTGGTCATCAGATGTCCTCATCAGTCTGGGCAGGGACGTGGCCAAAGAGTGGAGATTCTCTGAAAGCACGTCAGTAAAGGTCTGAGTACTGCTAATTTCAGTAGTGTCATTACTGCTGCTGCTGCTGCTGCTGCTGCTACAGCTCTGATTCCTTTGTGATATCTCTCTAAGAGCAACCTCGCACCTAAAGAAGTGTGGAAAGGAGGAGTTTAAATAAACATCTTATTAATATTGCTTTGGCTAGCTTTGCTCTTTCTAGCAAAAATGTCAATAAATCAAACCTCTCTCTGACTCTGGGTTCCTCATCATTGACTGATCCCACCAGTGATTCCAGCAGCGGCCCCACACACTCTCCCAGTGACTGGCTACACTTGGCCAGCAGGTGGTCAGCCAGCTCCACCATCTCCAGTCGAACCCTCCAGTGTTTATGGGCTGATGTGCAGGAGATGATCTTGTTCAGCAGCACAGCCAGTTTCCCTGCTGTGCTCTTCACCCAGTCTTTTGTTCGATGGACGACCAGCTGCGCAATCCTCCCCAGGTCTGGTGAGGGGTTATTCCAGGGCTCACTGGCCTGAAGCTGGGTGTCTTCCATGACATGTCCCACAGTCCTGGACCAAATCTGAAAGACAATGAATTGATCTCATTTGGCAAAACAACTTAAATGGGAAAACTATGCTATGCTAAGAATAACACTGACACTGCATTTTGCCCTAAATGTTGTATACAGCATAGAAAAGTCTCTAAAGCTACATATATACTATCAAGGGCCATAACTCAAATAACTTAAAAATCAATTATTAAAACAATAACTGATTAACTATTAATTAATTTATGAAGCTAAGTTATGTTGCTTACTTGTAAAAATCACACTCTGGCAATTTGTAATAGTAATTTTGTTCTTAGTTTCTAAATTTGAGATCCTAAATTATGAAAATAATACTGAGTTGCAGCCTTAATGCTACATAGTGATAATTGAAACAATAAAATATCCATATATACTTGTGTGGAATCAAGACAAAATACACACAGTTTAACGCAAGACTGCATAATTAGGGAGGGAGATAGTCAATAACATACCTTGATGGCTCTGACTGTGACTGCATGGCCTTGTCTCATATCTCCTGTAATGATCCTGGCTACAGCCGTAGTGATTCCAGGTAAGAATGAAGCCATAGTGTTGCCTACAGCACGTCGCTCTTCTGAGGATGGGACTACATGCTCCCGAGTGCAGTCACACTGCAAAGTCAAAGCCTGGAGGCACTTCAAGGCTGCTGCCTGTATTTCCCGAGATTTATCCTTCTCTGCTAAAGCTAGCAGCAGTGATATGGCAGCTCCCAGACCAGGCAGCATGATCGGTTCAAAGGATTTAAAGACTATATCACCATAAGGAGCATGTAACAGGGCATCCAGGCACCTCAACAGAGCCAATTTCAGCTCTTCTGACATTTCTGCAGGTTTCCCAGGATCAGCTGGAGAGCAGAGGCAGAGGCAGAGCTCAGATAGGAGGTCACGGAGTGTCTCCCAGGTCCGCACACAAGTGTTCTCCAGGATGTGGCTCATAGCCTCGGCCACAGCCTGCACCATTTTTTCCTTCTTGGGCCCGGGGACTTTAAGGACAAAGCGAAGAGGAAAGAGGATGTACTCCTGGAGCTGCTGCAACGTAGCATCATTAACCTCCTTCAGCTGGGCGCTCAGTTTCTCTACATCGGTCAGAGTAGGCTCTTGAGTGAGCCGGACACAGGCTGGACGTAGGTAGGCAAACGCGATCTTTGGATCACTGATCTGAGCCATGACTGGAGGCATCACAGCAGAAATCACTGTAGTGAGGATAAGAAACAATAACAACATAACCTTTCAAGTTCTGCATGCCGAAAGCATAATTAATGTGACTTTATTTTTCAAATTATTTACATTTTGTCACTGGTCACCTGCCACGTTGACTGGAAAGGTTTTAAGATATTATTTGAAAGCTTTATTTTGTATTACCATTTTCTGACTAAAATATTCTTGACTGGTAACCAACACACCCTTGGCAGGTACACTTACTCAGATAACAAACCTCGGAATTCAGGTTGGTGGTTAAAACAAGCATCATCTCTAAATGTGGCTACTCCCCTCTTCAATGCGGATTTAAGTTTTAGATTTAAGATTAAGATAGATTTAAGTATAAGATACTAAACTGTATGTTACCAACACTATTGATGGTAATGATAGTTGTGGTAATAATAATATCTAGTATTGCCATAGTATACTCTGCACTGTTATCTGGATTTAGATTTGTTGCCTTCAATATTAAGTTGGCTACGGTATATGCGTAATGCTGTTTTGTTAAGTCTTATTATTATTATTCAATTGCCTACTGCATCAAAGAGGAAGAAGCGGGTACAACTACATTTCTGTACCATAACAGCAGTGCATCTACAGCATCGATATTAGCTGACAGCATCCGAAAAGATTAAATTTAATTGGGATTCAGGTGTCAGTAAATAAGCGGCCTACCTTCACAACAGTAGCATTAAGTGCGCCGAACAATAAGCCCATAGAGAAGTTATAATTTTAAACAGATAATATGATAAAATTACACAAGAATACAAGTATGCATGGCATGGAGTTACTGAACTGAAGTTATAAGTAACGTCATAATGCTGCACCGACGACGCACACATTTGACGTACACTAAAGGAGACTTCCGGCTTTGGTTGTTGGTCTTCAAAATAAAATAAATAATTTGAAAAGAAAGAAATTAATTGTCGAAATTAATTGATCATTTAAATTAGCGTTTTGTTAATAATTTACTTTAACAATCAGTTGATTAAATTGTTTTACTATATAAAATTGTGATTCCAATACTCCACAAGGACTTCACTATAAAACTAGAGTACCACAGAACCAGTTTACTCAGTACTAAGTACATACTTATTGAAGTACAAAAATACAAACGCCACTAGAAAACATATTTCAATACTAATTTATTTTAAACAGTACTGATTTAATTCAGCAAATCTAAATCAGATTTTATTAGCGTTCAAAGGTGAAAATCATGACAAATGTAGCCTTAATGTACCAAGCTCTTTCAGCACTGTAATACATGGCCAGACTGCAGAAACAAGTTAAGTCCTTTAAATACTTGAGCACTAAAATTGACAACAAACATGTAATTTGAACAATTTTCAAATGTGCTGTGCAAAAAAGTCAACAATGTCTTTTTGGTCTATGAAGGCTGGCCAAGTTTCAGGTTGACAGAACTTTGATGACATTGTTTTACAGAGCTTCCCTTGAAAGTGTCCTTACATTTTATTTCATCTGTTGCTTTGGCTCGCTCAGTGTTCATTAAATGGGATGGGTAAAGTTAGAAGTAAAACTACTGGAACTCCATTAAGCTACCTGACTGACCTGCATAGGAAGCATTGCCCTTAAAGTTGAAAATAAAATTGATAATTGATTGACTGATTGATTGATTTAACAATACAAAAGATGCAGTTCAACATTTCAAAACCAGTCTACAAATTTTATTTTGAAATAAAAGACATTTAACACCGGAAGTCCACATGTCCTTCGCTGCGTTGATAGTGAACCGGTTCATGTTGTGATTAGGTGCTGTAGTATCCGTATGTTTCAAATTGAATCACTTATTTTCTGAACTTAGCGTATCTTTTCATGGCTATAACCTTTTGTGTCGGTGCAGTGGATATCAGATAAGAAGCGTATATACCAAGGTAATACCAGTATAACTGTAGTTTGTTGTTAAAGTTAGCTTAAAGAGGGCTACGATTTAGCAAATATTTGCTCTGTTTTTTTAGCTTAGTTTAGCGATTTGTAGCTACGTTAGCTAAATCTTTGGGCAAAGTTGATTGTACAGATAAAGGATGTTTACGATTTTTTTTCCTCCCTATGTTATACAGTGCACGAAGCAGACCCTTTTGCAGTAAACTGTAACACGTTTAGCGCTGGTTCTTACCCACAGTCACTTACCACCCGTCACATTTACTCAATATCTGCCAAGTAATGTATTACTAGTCTGCTGTAAATGAATGATAATTACAATATCATACCAAGAATAATTCATGAAAGGACAATTTGTGTCATTATGTGATGAAAAAGTAGAAGTTACGTTAAGTTAAGTTGCGAGAGTGCATATTAAAAGCAGCCCCGTAAGTTCATGTCCCTCTTTTGCTGAGTTAAGCTCACTTGACTCCACTAAATCTTTTACTCAGGTGTCTTGGGGCCTTGATGCTCTCTGTTGCTGCACCACCTGGTCCTAGGTGTCAGTATGGATGAAGAAACCCTTGAGGCAGCCATCGCTACCTATGGAGCCCAGTTGCAGCAGGTGGAGTTGGCCCTGTCAGCTGGCCTGGACCCCTCCCAGCAGTCAGACCTTGTCAAACTAAAAGAGGACCTTTGTCAGCTGATAGAGCTCACTGAGGCCAGTCTGGTGTCTGTCAAAAAGAGTAGGCTCCTGGCCAGTCTCGAAGACAGCAGTGACCTGCAGACAAACACCTCAGAGGAAGCAAGCTGTTTTTACTCTGAACTGGGGGAGTCTTCAAGTAATAGCTCTGATACTAAAGAAAGGGACAAGGAGGGGAAAAGTGTGCTAGAAGATGAAGAAGAGGAAGAAGATGATGAAGAAGAAGACAATGCACTTAGTGGTAGTAAAGTAAGAGCACCCTACCGGACAGCATGGGGAACACTGGAGTATCACAATGCTATGGTTGTGGGGGCAGAACCACCAGATGGAGAAGAGGCACAAGTAAGAGTGCTATACGTGTACCCCACCCAGAAGTCTATGAAACCCTGCCCATTCTACCTAGAGGACAAATGTCGCTTCCAGGAAAATTGCAGGTAAAGTACCACAGCTGTTAAATCTGCAAAAGTTTGTTGTATTAAGTTATCTTGCCTACTGAATATCTGCCTTCCTTGTAATAGCAGTTATCATCCAGCAAGCGTCACCAGTTGTCTACATTCCGCACACTTTGCCTGATCAGGGTTACAGAACTACAGTCTAAAATGCAAGAAAATATTATTTTCTATGTGCCTTTTATCCATTGACTTAATTCTCACTTCTAACCACAATTCTTCTTATTATTGAAGGTTTTCTCATGGTCAAGTCGTGTATGTGTCAGAGCTCAGAGAGTTTGTGGAGTGTGACCTCGGTAATCTTGAAGAAGGCTCATCCTGCTTGGTTCGACATGAGGATGGCATCTGGTACCCAGCCAAAATCAAAGGTATTCCACTCACATGGTGTATTTCACAGTAAACTCTGATAAATTTAGCAGTAAATTTAATCTGAATATTTCACCCAAAAATAAGATACAGTGAACAGTAAATAAAATCAGTCTAGTTTGCAGGTTTTGCTGACTCTAATGCTTTCTCTCAATACAGAAATAGATAGTGGCTTCTACACTGTGAAGTTTGACTCACTGCTGCTCAAAGATGCTGTGGTTGAGGCCGACTGCATTATCCCGCCTTTGAGAGAAGATGACGCACTCTCTTCTGACTCCGACGCAGATGACGTTGCGTATGCAAAAGGTGCGTTTAAGTATGTGTTGTCGTTCAACACATACCCAGGTCAATATTTGACCTGGGAAAATTGGAAATTTTACAAAAAAATCTGTCCTTGGTAAATTGTTAGTTTCCTTAAGTTAATGGACTTGTAATTAATTTTAGGTGAAAATAATAAGTCAAACATTCACATGAGTTTTTTTATGTACAAAGTAAATACTTTCATTTTCTTTTATACTCAACAGTTATGAACTCTGATGTAGAATCCACAGTTATGATAAATACTGCTAATTTTGGTGGTTGGGAGGCACATACCAGAGGCATCGGCTCCAAACTTATGCTCAAAATGGGCTATGAATATGGCAAAGGTAAGTGCAAGTGTACAATATTAACTCAATTTCATGTTCTGAAGATATCCTGTTGATTATATAGTAATGTGTAGTTTGCTCAAGTTTGTTTTTACATAAAATGTTATTGTCACACTGCAGCTCACTCATAAACTCAGTTTACAGTTTTTTCACTCCCATTTGCTATAAAGGCAACAGACTGTTGTTGCCATTGTCAATACTATCATAGCAGGTCCAACTGTGGCTATAATGTGTGATGTTTTCATGGATCAATCCAAGGTTTTTTCCAACCTACACACCATGCTAGTTTTTCCCTCTGCCTTTGCCCTTGACCAAAGCTCTGGCTTCAAAACATGAGTTGCTCTCTGAGCTCTAACTAAATAGAAACTTAGGTTAAAACAGAGGACAAACTTAGCCATGGCCATTATAGACGTATAACCTGACACCTACTATAAAATGTATGTTCTGCTCACTTTAAACCAGGAATACAGCCTAAACCAAATATATAGAAAACCTGTCATGAGAAATCATTACAACTTGTTAGAACTTGGGTTCATGTTGGAAGTTATTGCTTACAATATGAAGTAGATAGAAAAATAGGTTTCAGGGCCTGTAAGTATTTTTCTTCATGTTTCTACACCCACATAACCACGAAAAAGCCTTGCACACACTGTCCTTCTAAACATACAATATGTAGTCTCTTACTTCTGTTAAGTCATAATATTTGCTGTGTAGTAGGTCATTCACACAAGTGCAGGGAACATGCTGTTAGTGTATTAGGGATAGTGAATTTAGCTAAAGGTGTTTATGTGTGGTTGTGGTTAACATAACAGGATAGGATCGGGATTGCTGAGAAGTGGTTTGCTATGAATGATAATATATAGCCATGTTTTTGTCTTCCTCACTCAGTATTCTTTTTATTTTTCTTAGGCTTAGGAAAGCTGCAGGAGGGACGAGTAGAGCCAGTCATGGCAGTGGCCTTACCCAAAGGTAATTCTCTGGACCAGTGTGCCGAGTTCACCCAAAGACGCACACAGAGCAAGGCAGCAAAAGATGGTACGCAAACGGGACGTCCGAAGAAACGCAGGAAGCCTCGGGTCATCACTGGAGGGCGCCACACTGTCTTTGACTTTCTCAACCAAAAGTTTGCAGGCAAGAGCACTGATCATGCTGAGGGAGGTGCTGCTGCGCCATCAGCAGCAACTGGAGTGGAGGCTTACAGGGGGGGGAAAAGCACCAAGAGGAATCTGAATGTGAAGCTGTTTCAGGCTGCTGAGAGGGTGTACCAGACAGAAAGGGAGATTCAGAAACTGACTGAGTCACTCAGCAGGCAAACAGGCAGGTCAGTACTGAGTTCAGTCAGACTTCTGGCAAGGCTGTGGACTACCCTTAAATAAACCAAGATGTTGTTAATAAGCGGTTAAATGCAATGAAAGCTAAGCTCTGTGACACATTCACAACCATATATGTACATAAAAGATCGGTTTACACAACTATAATTTCTTATAAAGTATGGGCACTAGTTAGTAAAATAGTTAGTAGGTTGAAATAAATAAGGAAGACGGTGGGAGTTGTTGTGAGAAAACACAGAGTGTGAATATTTGAGGTTAGATGCTTGCTTCCGTGGCCAACTTACTTTCGAAAGTTCAGGTGAAACAGACTTGTTTCCTCGTCTCTCCTCACTTCATAATCTATTTGTTGTTTGTCTGTGCAAAGGGATGCATCCATAGTGAAGCATCTGGAAGAGAAGCTGTCAACAGCCCGCCGGCTGCTGGCCCAGCAGAAAGCCCAGGAGCTGTCCGTCCAGAAAGAGCACAAGAAGGCTGACACACACAAGAAGATGACTGAGTTCTAAGCCCACTTCTCTCAAAGACTTGGAGGATAAAGTGAAGCACTGCTTGCCTGAAATGAACTTTTGTCCTTTGCCTGTTGTCAGTTACTTGCTACACTGAATTTTTAAAAAAAAATTTAGCATTATTTCTAACCATATTATGGATTCCATCTGGCAGTAGAGCTCACTTCATTTAGAATGGAACATATGCTGAAAATCTTTTCTGTTTCTCATATATGTCTCAAGAACTGGGCAATTTTTTTCTTTGTGTAGTGTTGTTTGGATTTACATTGTACAGTTGAAACTGTTAAAATTTCATTTGTAATGAACATTTTGTCCCAGTGTATTTTTCTTCATATGTACTAAACATCCTATATTTGGAGATTCAAGTGTTCCTTACAGTACATTAACCATACACCTTTACACAACTAAACTCCAGTGTAAATTATTCTCTATCACAGAATTTTTAGCGTGTTCCTTGTTGCACTGGTCGGAAAGAGGTTTCAATCATTCTGGCCAGAAGCTGCTACGATGGTTAATGCTGTACAAGTTCACTTGGAGTTGTGGCTGATTTTAATAGTTAGGAGACCTTTACAGAGTTTTGAAGTGAAGTAAATCTATTCGCCCACACCTTTTACTTTACACACCATCTTTGAAGCTATGACCATAACCTCTCTATTAAATAATGAATTTGGAGAGCAGCTTGTCTGCTCATAGACATGTCCCACATTGTGTGTAGATGGTGGGTGGTTCAAGGATTGACTGCATCCACCTTGCTGCCTTTCAGACCCTCATGTAAAGGTTGAAGTCGTGATGTTGAGGTTGTCATCTTTTTATGCCTTTTTTTTAATGAACAATTTCAAATCTGAATATAACCTGGCGTAATGACAAAAATAAAAATAAAACAGAACTGTAGTATTAGCTAGGTGCATACATTTTTAATGACTGCTTTTCAAAAGAATCAGGCCTGCCAAAATATGCTGAAGTTTAGTGCAAGTCCATGAAAGACAGCTAGAAAACTGGTGACCGTCAGCATGTCATAGTTATTGTGTTGTCCTTAAGGGAAAAGATATTGTAATATGTCATGTTAAAGCAATAAGAGCAGCTGGGAGAAAGAGTGCACTTTGTAAGCCATCCGTCAAGTCTCTGGATGGACTGTGGTGGAGCAGAGGGCAGCCACACATGCTGAAATCATGAACCCTGAGGGAAGCTCGTGCTCTGATCTGTTGAGTGGCAGCACTTTCAGATTGCTGGTGACCGGAGGGATCACACTAAATTTGCTGATTGTCACAGAAAATAGCAAAATGCAGTGTGTGCATGTGTCTGTCTGTATGTGTGTGTGTGTCTGTGCTCATTTGGGATCCCTATGGGGTCTGTGCTTCACTCTTCAATCCATTCATAAGCCTCCAGTTTCTGAGGGCCAGCAGCAGATTTATTGTTATATGTGTTCAGGTATAGGTGTGTTGTCTACACGACGTCTGTATGCACTGCACACTCCTGCAGACATCTGTGTCATGTATGGATTCAGACAGGCCTATTAGGGGAGTTTTCACCGCTAATCAGCACTTATCAGAACCAGGATTATGTGATTAAGAAGGTGTGATGGGAGAATTGACTGCGAGGTCGCCTTGACAGATGTCTTACTTGGGAATTAATGCTAAGCTGTTGAACTAGGGGCTGCTGGGCTACAGGGGTTGGCTTCTGAATGTGTAACATATGGTACAGATTTGCAGTCTGATATGTACAGATAGTATTTTTTAAATGTTACGAAAACTAAGTGTCATTTTTCATGGCATAGACAGAGGCCCCAGGAAGTTTTAGACCTCTTCACTTTTTTGCTATATTGTAGAAAAAAATGCCCTATTCTAGAATGACTAGAAATTTCTCCACAGGATTCAACTGTATCACCAGATCGAGCAGATGGAGTCTGTTGTCATGAAAGTGGATCTGAGATTGTTTTGTCAAAGGTGAAGAATGGTCTTAACCTCATTTAATTATTTATTTATTTATTGTGTCTGTGTGGGATAAAAATATCTCTGTGAGGCTATAGTTGAGTACGGTGCCTTAAAATAAACACTATCATTAGCCTAGATTCAAAGTGACAATGCTAGCATGCTGCTGTGTCTTCACTATTTTAGATTGACACTTTAGAACACTAACATTTGATAGTTAATGTTAACAACAATGTTGCTGTTAACTAACACAAACTACATCTATCATAAATTGCTTGGAGTATTCCTCTTAATCCCCTCAAATTGGAAAAGCTCTAGTAGAGCACTGCTAGGGGCTACAGGCACCTGCCCCGGCTAACTGTAAAGCCCCAGAGCTAAGTTTCATCGCCTGGCCTCAACGTCAGCAGACCCTCCAGCTTGAAGTATTATTTCCCCAGAGCTTCAGTTCCAAGGCATGAAGTGTTATTTCTGAATCCTCACTCTGTTTTTGCCTATTCCACATTAACAATGTGTGTTTTTTTAATTTTTGAAAACTGATTGGGTTGAGTCTAAACTGGAAATAAAATATGGATTGCAGTTAACAATTCACGCAACTAAATGAAACTATGGCTCTGCCTTGTTGCTGTGTCGGTTAATATGATCTGAACAGTCTGATTCTGATCTTTTTCTCCCCAAAATGTTTGTTTTCCAAGTTCCACCAAACACTCTTTTTGCCAGCATCCCTCTATAATGTGATTGCCATTCCTTTAATGCCATTGCAGTTCTGCCCACTTCTTTCAGATCTACCATTGCTCAACCCACCTCCTCAACATCACTACCATAATCACCATGATCTCTGGGGACACCCGCTGGCTGTACTCCACCACCACCAGCAGCAGCATCTAAACTCCAGAGATCCTGTCGTATCTCCAACTTCATGAGCCTGCACTAAATGAAGTTGCTTCATATTGAGGGTGTCTAATCAACAAACAGCTGCTCCCTCACTTATGAGTTTACGAGCTCAGTTTATAACTATGTAGTCCAAAGACTTATTTAGAGACTTTCACATTCAAGTTACTTCAGATATTAAAATGTTCACTCTTTCAGTAGGATTTACAGTATTTTTGCAAAAAAAAAAAAAGGTGGTTATTAACACATTAGTTTGTCAGTTAGTCGTCTTGCCAGTCACAAGTATTTGGCTGCTTTGCCCGCTTGGCTTTGAATCCTGGATGTACATGCTATTCTAGAGAACAGCATCTGCCTGATTTAATGGAAGTTTGAAGTGGAAAACTACACGTGGCATGTGAGGAGGAAATGCTTGAGAGGCATATCAAGAGTGACTGAATTGAGTGCAATGGGCTTAGCAAACAGTAATTGCTTACGGTAGTAACAAGAGGCTGTTTCAGTTTCTTAGCTAGTATAGCAGATAACAAAACAGAACAATGTATGCATACATTTGCATACAGTACATAAAAACCATCTTATGTACAGTACACATAGATTACACATATAGAAGAGATACTTTCTCCTAATTATACACAGTACACTGTTGTTTTTTACCATGCATATATAGCCATTCATAAACATAAATATAGGCTGTTATTTATATTAAATTAATATACCTGCTATTGGAAATAAATGTATTTGAAAGTAAAAAATATATGTAGTGTAGTTTACATACTGTACATTGCGCAGTGCATATTGTACAGAGCAGCTAGCAGCATTACCATCAGGTTCATCATGTGCAAAGAATAATCAATAATATTAGTCAAAGTGATTAAATTAAAACACCTCTCCTTATCGAAAATAATTATCAAAGCCCTGTCATATGCAAAGACAATCATTTAATTGAAATTAGCATTGATGGTCTTTTTTTTTTTATCAAGGTAGAGGTAATAACATTTACTTGTAATTAACCATGCATACATGCATGGCATTTTCCCATAGAGAGGACCTTTATGGACGTCATTTGTAATTTGCCTTTGCAAGTATTTAATACTGAAATTATGCAAATAAAATCCCTATGGAGAAGCATGTCTTATCATTTAATGGAAATTTGTTTGCAGGTTCATAAAGACCTCTTCTCATTTTCTTCCAGAATTCAATTGACAGTATACTGCAGTATTGTGTTCCCAGAGAAAACTGGAAGGATACATTAAAATTAATATCTGTTCATATATGAATCTGTGTGTGGACAAGAACTAACTTAAGCTTGTCCTTTTTTTAAGGACAGGTTTAAGGACTGTTTTTACTCAGTTGGAGATGCAACAGAACTAAAGAGCTGCTTTATATTTGAGACCATCATTCACAGTACTGCAAGTATTTCATCTGGTTTAAACTGCTGTGTTTCCATATTTTATCCTGTCTGTGATTTTACGTAGTAATCAATGGTTGGTCTTCTGCTGAACTAGTGGAAATACAATAGTTTCCACCCAAGGTCAAAATTGAGGTCATCACTTTGGGCATTCAAGTATAACATTACATGTTTTTAAATCTATTTTCTATGTTTTATCTGTGTTTCTAATAATGAGTTCTTACTTAGGTGGGACAAAAGGATGCAAATATATGGCATCAGGATTAATCTGGAAAAGAGTGGATCACATGCTGGTAAATAGTTATTTAATACTTTTTTTATTTTTGGTGACTACATAAACAATTTAGAAAAACTATGCTCATTTTTGCTAATTTTGTATTACAGAAACTAACGTTTTAACTTCGAACTAAGAGTTAAAAACCTGAATAAAATTCAACATGTGGACATAAACAACATTGAGCAAAGACAAAAGACAAATATCATATAAACATCATATTCTGACTATAATACAATTACATACTTAAAATACACATTAGGGAACTGGAGTGAAGAAAGTTTACCTCCAAGAAACATATTTCAGCATTCATACCTTGTAGTTTAATTCTCCTATCATTCAATAATAACTGTTACTGTACTTACTGCTAGTTTATAACTTTGTCTGTCTTATATTCCTATCAAGATTTAAAGCCAAAAAATGCATCATATAAATCAAAAAAGTATATATAAACTATTCAGTGATTATGTAAAATTATTCCATACTTTCAACATTCCTTTTCCATAAAGCTTTATTTTATGTGCATAAAACTGATGAAAACTGAAAAACAACAGTCACAACAAAACGGCTTTAGTACAATAGAATAAATAATCTAAAATAAAAAAATAAATCTGGTAAATGCTGTATGTACATATCAGACTATAAACATAAAAAACAAAACAAACAAATTTAACAGGATTCACATTTCAATACAACTTAAAATAAAAGTAAACATTATTAAAACAGGAAATAGATGACTGTATTAGTATGCTGTTATGATCACCACAGTCAGCTGCAGTCAGTTATTTAATGACATTATTTATGTATGTCAAAGCACTAGTAGTATCTACTTCATCTATTGTTTAAGCACATAAAGATGATATAATACATTAAGAAAATCAAAAAAATAAACCTTTCCAATAAATACACTCAACAGCTCTTATGAAAACTGTCTCAATCAGGTTTTATCTTTAGAAATAACAATTAAGTGAAACAACTACCTAAACATGACAATTCTGATATATTTTCCATTCTTTTTAGTACAAACGATTAATCTAAAATCTTTAAAACTTATTTGTAAGATTTTACAATACTGTACCAACAATTTTAATGTTACCTGATTTTGTGCTGGAAATGCAACAAGAGTCTAAAGTGATGCTAGTGATGCTGTGAGGCTCACAGTGCCTACTTGGTGCTAAATGCTAACATCAGCATGCTAACATCGGAATACAATAACAATGTTATTATGCTGATATTTAGCAACTATAATTTTTACTATTCTTAGTTTAACAAGTTGTCATGCTAATGCTTGCCAGTGGGCTCTAAACCCAAAATACAGTTGAAGTTGATGGGTATGTCATTAGTTCTGCAGGTATTTAGTCATAAAAAAGTACCAAAGTATAAAGTATTGGATAAATAAAAAATTTTAAATGACAATTTATCCTGAGGGGAAAATTAATTTCTGTACCAAACTTCATGTCAATCCATCAATTGGACGAAATGCGGGCAACAACTGGGCTTGTTTTTAAGTTCTTGAAAACGTTTCGCCTTCCATCCAGAAGGCTTCTTTAGCTCTGACTGACTGGCTGGAGTAGCAGGTTTATAAACCCTGTGTAGTCATTAAGTCGTTAGCACTTGATGGTCCATCTCCAGCCAGTGAGTCATAACTTATGAAGCCTTCTGGATGGAATGTGAAATATTTTCAGCAACTTAAAAACAAGTCCAGTTTCCACTGAACAACAATTTTTGGGACTTCAGTTATAAAAGCCTTTAAATTTCTCTTAAGATTTGACTATACTGTATGATACTGTGTAAAAATGCCTTGTAAATGCTGGTTTTATTTATTTAATATAATAATACAAATGTCTCAAAAACTAATGCATTATTTATTGATTATCACCTTTCTTTTTAAATACCAATGCATAAAATGAAAGCTTATAGCCTGGAAAATCATGCTTGACAAAATTCTTTAATTTGGACTTTCAATTCTACTCCCATTCTACTAATTTATCAAATTAAATGTGTCTCTGCCTTTTTCTAGGTGGCTAGGGTTGGTGGGGAACAGCTATGCAGGACAGGAGAGAGTGACTTTAAATCTTTCCCTGTTAACACCAAATTGCTGTAGAAGCAACAAAGACATTTAGCATTAGCAAAATCACAGAACCGTATGTGTGCTTAACTAAGCAGTGACCACTGCATCACAAGCACGCACAGTCCTTCTCAGAAACACCAGCACTGAATTCTGATGAATCATTTTGCATAAAATTAAGATTATTTTACAGATATTGGTTGAGAACGTTAACTGTCGACTGTGCTATTGTCAGAAAAAAAATAACATACTTCATTAACCCATTGCTGAAATTGTTGTTGGACAGCTGCCAGACAGTAGATGACAGCACTACTATGGGATTCAGTGTCTTGTCCAAGGACACATTGACATGTGGCCAGGAGGAAACAAGAGTCGAACCAGACCCTGGGGTTCACAGACAACTGCACTACTAACTGAGCTACTGCTGTGCCATTTAATAGGTGTGATAATTGAGATTAAAACCTTAAAAACTTTACACACTGTATAGCTCACAATGCCTTTGTCTCATTGTTATTCACAGTTGTAAAATGGTAAAGATCTATTTATCACTGTTTTCTTGAGGGTGACAGCTTAAGTGACAAAGCTCAATGTCAAAATGGAGTGGTGCAGAAAGATGTGGCCTTCTGCCCCCATAAAGAATTTATATGCCCAATGGAATAAATGATAGATATTTCATCTTGTTTCTCTGTGTGTAACCCTCTGACAACCTAGGGTAAAAGCAAGGAGAGTAAACTGGAGTTTAACAACTCAAGTTTAAACAATAACCTTTTTTAATAATATAAGACTGCATTTGTTCATGTTAGTGTTCTTGGACTTTTCTCTTGATGATGAGTTTCTAAATCATACCAGCCAACCAAGGAGGAAGAAAAAGTCCCACAGATCCCAGTATACACACCAGTACAAACATCCAGAGGAATATTCTGTCAATGACCATGGCCACATATTTCCAGTCTTCTTTCACCTAGCAGAGAGGAGAAACAGGAGAAAGACATTTCACATTTTACACCACACAATCTATTTTACCAACTGTCAGTTTTTACACTTGACTGATTTCACTCAAATGGCTGATGTTTTCATTATGAGGCAGATATCTCCTAAATGTCAGTCAATCTTTGCTTTGTCTCTCATGAAAAATTCAGTGTTAAATTACTGAGGTCCTATTTTTTCAACAGTATCATCAATAGTAACAATAGCTGAAGTCAACATCCATCACTGATTTTAGGATATGCCACATTTTGAACTTCTCCCATTCCATAAATGCACCATTTATTTTGTACCAGACACTCAACAATTTACACTTAAACAGCACCTAAAACTTTTTTGCTTTTGAGCAATTTCAAAACCAAAATACATTTTCACTACACCACTACATAAATATCAGATCACTATTATCTTGTTTTTGTCTTGTTATGTAACCATCTGATACTGATCTACACATTTATTTTCCAATAATGGCTATCCTGCATGTCATTCCAAAAACAATGCAGCTTGCACTGCAAACTGCTGCTGGCATTGTTCGCATACTATCCATGCTACAGTAGGTCCAATGATTAATGCAACACTCCTTCCCACTTACTTTGTGGTCCTGTACAGAGATTTCAAAGATAATGTTACATTTTGTTTTACAAAGTGAGTAAACAAATGCATACTGTAGTGCATTGTAGGAACCACACTTGGACTGGATTACAAGGCATACTGTAGCCAATTTTCCCTATAAACAGATTTTTAAAATGTTTTTTCAGATTAAAATTTCTAATTAAAGTGGTGAAGGCATAGTGGATTTTCTGAAGAGACAGTGTTTGTATCAAGAGATACTGAATGGATATGGAATGGAATATTACCACTACATAAACATTTAGAAACTTTTTTTTTTACCAAGACTTACTTAGTTGCTTGAATAATGATCTTTTTTGTCAACTCACAGAAAAGTCTGCATCTTCTGCCCTGAGATGATCAGCGATGTACTGGACTCCTTCTATGGCTCGCTGCATAGCTGGCGAAATAGTGGGAATCATTAAGTCCTGTTGGGTGCTTTCATCTTTAGTGGACTCTGCTTTGAGGGTTTCTGCTAGGTGATCATTGGGGGCTTTCTTCATCCGCCCTGTTATACCAATGACCCCAAGTTCATCATCATGCAGACAGCAGTACTGGAAGCTGTGTGAACGACAACGATACCCAGCTCTCTGAGCAAGCTCCTTTTGTTGATCACAGATTTGCTCAACACTGTGGGAGCGGCCATTTGGGGCCAGTGTATTTGGTTCCTCCTTGGACAGGCTGCGAAGTGGGCCCAGTGGCAAAGTGGTAGGCAAGGACAACTGGGAAGTGGATGAGGCAGCAGAGTTGTGTCCACGTAGGGGTTGTTTCTCTGAGAGAACGGAATACTGACCAGATGTGGACCGACAAAAAATGTTGGTCTTCAGTGGATGATCTCCCTCTTTGCCATCCTCAGGAGGGGAAGAAGGTGGAGATGGTGAGCAGACAAGGATGCTTGGACTATCAGACCGAGTCTTTGGTAGCATATTCTCTACCAGTCCCATTTGTCTCAGTCCGGTCTCTAACCCTGTCCAAAAGGCCTGTGAGTTACCTGTTGCAGATATTGTGGTTGGATGGTGCATCATCTCAATAAGCTTCTTACAGTGCTGTTTTGCTGTGCCTGGAGGACGCTTCATGAAGAGCACTCGAGGTACCAAGTCCAAGAATACTCTTCGCACCCAGTGGGGCATGCCATGGGTTTGTGGTGATCGGTGATGTACATTTAACACAAAGACGGTAATTATGATGGAAAGCGTGACAAAGACCATGGTGAACAGCAGGTATTCACCAATCAGTGGAATCACTAGTGATGTAGATGGTATGATCTCGGTAATCAGTAGGAGGAACACTGTTAGAGACAGTAAGACTGAGATACACAAGGTAATCTTCTCTCCACACTGTGATGGCAAATAAAACACTAGCACAGTCAAACAGGAGATAAGCAGACAAGGGATGATGAGGTTAATAGTGTAAAACAACGGAAGCCTCCGGATGATGAAGTAGTAAGTGATGTCTGCATAGATCTCTGTGCAGCACTCATACTTTTTAGTATTGTATTTGCCCACTGCATTGACAATAAGCCACTCGCCACTTTCCCAGTAGTCCATCTGGTCCACGTCACTCGCCATGCTGATCAGATCAATCTTGGCGCGGTCATAGGTCCATGAGCCAAACTTCATCTTGCAGCTTTGCTGGTCAAAAGGGAAAAAGGTGACATCTATGCTGCATGAAGACTTATAAATGGCTGGTGGCATCCACTTTATCCGACCATCATAGAATAGATGTGCCTTTGTGAGGTGAGTTACCGCAAAGTCTCCATCAGCGCTTGCAGATGAAAAACAAGATGCAGAAGTGGGAGAGATGTGGAAACACGTTTAGAAAAATGTGCATTACATTGTTACCTTCATCTAAAGTTGCATTTTAAGAGTTTAATGCTGCTGACTTTTTCAAGCAATACTATTTATATTAATTGAGGTCCACCTTCTAGCTTCTTCCTGGGGCTTTCAACCAACTATTATTGTCCTCAACAAAAAACTTTCTCACTTGTCATGGAGATAAGTTAGACGAACTCATTTGAAATCTCCCGAAAAAGCTAGTAAGTGAAGATTCATTTGAATATTTTTTAACCTACTTTTTCTAAAGTCAATAATTAATGTTTGCATTATAATGGATTTCAACACGTGTATGCTGATGACACTCACATTTAAATGTCTGTATCACCAGTTAAATAAAAGAGTGGATGTGGCAAAACCAAAGTGCCTGAGGAGAAATATTGGAAGTTAGTGCTCTAATCTTTGTCACTGAAAACTGTCAGTGCGGAGAGATACCCCATGGTACCTCTTTACCGCTAGATCATTTGACTTAATTCTGTTCTGCCTTTATCTATTCTGATCATCTGCCTGCCTGCCATAGCCCTCTGGAGTTCTTTATCATCAACAAATGTAATCTGCATTCTGATCTAATAAAGCTCAAACAACACACCTCACCTATACTTTATATCTGGTTGGTTCAGAGCTTTTTTTTAAATTACTCTCAGACATCATATCATTCAAAACTCTGCCACTCAGGTCTTGAAAAAGTGTAAATCCTGTGAGCATATTACCTCAGTAACACTGGCTTACAGTCTGTCAAAGACTGTTTTCAAAACCTGCTTCTTATGTTATTCACTTCCTGCCATTTTGTTTCATTAGATATCTTATGTAGAGGTTTTTTAGGAAATTCCTTCTGCATGAATTATGACTGATAAATAAAATTGCTATGCCATGCCTCGCATTCTTACTTCCTACAAAACTGGAGTCAACAATTTGACATATGTATTCAACAAACTGTCATGCTGTTTCTGATACAGTTTTTCATATTAGCATATTACACGAGGCATGGGTCTACTTGAGGATAAATTTTATCTGAGGACCTTTGAAACACTTCCAATTACATTTCATCTTCTAATTCAGACTAATGTATTGCTTTATACAATGTACCCAGCTTTGTTTGTAACCACATCCATTAGGTTTGACCTTCTTCACATTTATTTTAGCTAAATTACTTTATGACATTGGCACAGGACAGGATGTTTGGCTAACAGAATCTTCATGTTTTCCCTCCAGTCATACCATCTGTTGGAGTTAGAATCATCAAAATCTGAACATTAGTTGATATATGATTATTTTTGCCTTGAAAAGAGCAACATTGGGATCTCACCAACCACCATGTGTGAAAGTGAAAATAATTTATACATGCTTTATTTATACAGATCCTCACTTGTTGTAGAGGACAATGTCGGGCCTCCAGATGATCTCTGAGGGAATACGGATGGAGGTGACATTTTCGTATTCCTCTGGGTTCCAGCGTAGTTTGTAATCATTCCATTCCTGAAGGAAAGAATCTAATTTACATACTTTAGCTTTACATTGGACTTGGATCTTTTTAGCATGTGTTTTTAGTACATACTTGCTTGACCCAAACATTTGTGGTCATCATCTGGTTCTTCTCATCCTTATTTCATATTAACAGAAAAGAAAAATTATTGTGAAATTCATCTTCTTCCAAATGAACTGTGTTGTGTCATCAGAACGCTAGACTTTATATGAACATCTCATTTTCTGGTCACAGATTGTTTTCAAAGTTGCCATGTGTGCACATGATCAGTTTTAGAACAAATCAAAATGCAAGCCCTCTATTTATAAAGACAGATTAGTTGTGTAATACTGCAGGAAAAAGTATTAGGCAGAGTTTCATGAAAGAAACACCCTCACTGTATTGAATCTGTTGCTCTGCTGGCAAGCTGCTTTCTCCAGCTCTTCCCCACCAACATCTAAGACAGTCAGTGAAACACTGTAGAAGAAGACAACTTCACCTAGAGCTGACTCTCACTACCAGGCATGTGGAGCAAGCACTGTCACCTAATTGTGTGTCATACCTACAGGAATGCAGGCTGTGCATATTAAATCTTAAAGCCGCACCAGGCAACTTTTCATGGCTCCAAGTAGGTGTTAGTTTTACCTCAGTCAACTGAAACTCTGCAACATCATTTGTGTAAAATTCTGTTGTAGTTTCATTTCCGCTGAGAAGTGATCTATATCATTTAAATTTATCTCTTGCCTGGTGTAGCTTTGATCTGGATGCTATTATGATCATAATGAATGGACAGTAAAATGTATACCACATAAAACTATATAAAACTCAAACTTTTACACAGTTACACTACAGTAGTTCTTGTTTGTTGGTGAAATGTACCAATTCTGTAAGGTTTTACTCACCACATCAATAAGCTGTGCAATAGACAGTCCAAAGTGGACCAGCACTGTGTCTGATGTGTTTTCCACAGGCCGGGAAAGCTTATTGTAATGTGCAAACAAATCCTGAAGCAGTCTCTCTTCAGCATGGGCACGGGGTCCAACTTGGGAAGAAACTTCACAATAAATAAAAAATTAGACATGTATATATATATATATATATATATATATACACACACACACATATATATACACACACACATATATATATATATATATATATACATACACACACACACACACACATATATATATATATATATATATGTAAGGCTTATCCTAAGGCATGACCCTTCTGCATAAAATATTGGAAATCTTTTGCGTTCATGTCAGTTGCTTTATGTAGACTCTGCAGTGACCTTCTATATGTTCCTATGACCAGTTTTTCTTGCATATTTATGTATGAAATACAAACCATGGCTTCAAAATGCATTAAATTTATATTGAATTTATTTTCTACCATCTATAATATATTCATCTATAATGGATTTATCAGATGAGACTATGCCATCACAATGAATCCATTGTAGATACAGAATGGATTTTAAAAGGAGGGTGACCTCTATTATACAGGTGGTATATGGTTACACGAGACTGTATCTGTGAGATTAGACAAACAGAGAGGGGGTGGTTAGGAGATGAGAGAAGCAAAAAGAGGAAGGATGAATCTGAATCCGAGGACATCCGTTATGTCTCCGAACAGACATGCTGATGGAGCGAATCGTCTAGATGTCTCACCACTCTCTCACAGAGAGATCGAGCAACTCAATCTCTCCCCTTTTAAAAACAGCTCACATAACACTGAGGATGACCTAACGAGGTCTGGGAACAATTAAAGGTGCTGGGAATGTCCCAAGGTCCAAACATTACAAGTCTTTTGTGTTCCTGTCCTTTTTTATATTCAATAAGACATTTTTCTATTCTGGACATTGTGCATCTGTGTGGGTTATTTATTGGCACATCATTACAGGCTGTGATTTTTTTTAACCATCCTCACTGATATTTCATTATGCCTGACATTCACACTTTCTTGTATGTGGAGAATTATATTTAAATCGCTCATTGAGTATTGAAACTATTAACGGTATCAGACCTAGCAAGTGTTTCTTTAACCTAATTTTAACTTGAGTCTGACTGAGACTGCAAAATTAGGCAAACATAGTGGTTTTACTGTTATTAGCTTTTAATAAATTTTTTTGTTAATTTAAAATAATTCATATTTCGTATATTGATTCAAAGGGGTTTCTAAATATCTATGTATCTCCCCTGAGCAAAGATGGCATGCTCTTACTGTATAACTTCTAATAATCTTAAAATAAGGACACAGGTGTTGTCATGCTGCTGGCCTTTCTCTCGGCTCCTCCTACCCACTCAATCATAGCTGATGGGCTGTCCTTCAGTTGCCTGAAAACTGGCATCTACAATTTTTAAAAGCTTAGGATCAATATGTTATTAAATCGACATGGTTTCTTTTTCCTCCCCACCTTCTCTCATCCTGTTTCCACCTGAATCTGTATGGCATTTCCAGACACCCAATAACCTTGAAATGTCTCTACATTTTTCGGTGAGCAAAACCGACATAGATACCTTTGTTTCCGCGCATCCGCTCAGAGAGATTCTAAAGCAGCCTTGCAACTAATAGGTTTAGATGGGTTGTTTCTGACAATGTGTGCCTCAGAGCATTAATGTGTACAGGAGAAAGCAGGCAACTACTGGATGAGTTTGCTTTTGTATGTGCTTTACAGCAAACTAAATGCCACTGGTAAAGACTGTGATGTTACTACAATGACAAAAACAAACCAAAAAAATCACTTTTCATGTTAAAACTTTTTAGCTAGTTGTTCACTTACCACTCACACCCCTCCCAACATCCCCGATCTGCTGTGAGAATACTCATATCCTATTCTAAACGCTGTTTCATTATTTGTTAGCCAGTATGCTCAATTTATGCAAACAATAAAACTGAAAGTCGAATACCGATACTGATCATACAGAAAATAACAATTTGATATAAAACATATGGCAAATTTTTTTGTTTTGTTTATTTGAATATATTTTCACAATACACGAGGTGAAAAGTTTCATCCTTGTTAGTTAAGTATGTGTCAGAGCTACTGGACCCAGTTCTGTTTTTCTTTGATCAATGCACTCTCAAGTGAATGTTGCTCCTCAACTATGCGGGCAAATCAGGCCACTGAGCAGCAAAGACACTTATCCAATGAAACAGCAGAAAAACAGTACAAAAGTTTGTGTCCTGAAGGTTGTATGTTTTTGTCAGTGATTGTATTACTCAGATTTGCCTTCAGTAAAAACTCTTGTCTTTTTAATGACTAATGGCCCTAGAGCTTCATTGGGGACTGAGCAAAAATAATTGAGGTGGTAAGGAGGGTGAATCGTATTTTATTTCATTAAAAAGCCACAAAAGTCTGGGGAGGGCACTCCCTGTTTAGTATTTTCTTCGCTCCCTTTCTGTCTTAAAAAACTGTTATGCCATCCCAAGCTAAAAAAAAAGACAGCAAAATAATACTTTTATGGCACATAAAATAATGAAAATACACAAATAAATCCATCAACACTGTTAGCGCTGATGGATATGGGCCCATATTTTCCCCCACAGAATGAATTAAAAAAATAATTTGAGATGTTAAAAGTTTAAATACCCTGCCCTGCTCTACCAAAAAAGCAAAAATTAAAAATACATCTCCCTCCCCCTTTTCTGATGTCTACTTTGTCCCATATACTGATAAAGAAAAAAAGAATGAAGCAATTGTTATTGACAGGAAAGGGAATTGTTTACCTTGTAGAGAAAAAGTGATGAAAAGAAAGCTCAAACATCTGTACATATCCATAGCGCCTTCAGCAATATCCAACTCTTATAGTGAACTCCTCGTGCCGGACTTCAGTCCTGGTGATCAGTCATCCACAGAACTGATCAAACCTTAAATTTTTGTCTTATAACAGCTTGTGTTCTGGAGATTCAGGTTAAAAAGCCCCATGAAGAGGTCACATCAGTCCGTGTCAGCCCTCGACCTGGTGTTCCTCCTGGTTCCATCTGTCCATTTGTTCCCTTCTCCTGCTCAGTGTCAGTATGAAGGGCCTCAGACCTGTAGTCTACTTTTCCTGATCCAACACTTGAAAGTCCCTCCTCGCTCCGCTGGAATCCTTCATCAAGTGTGGCTTATCCCTCTCTTCTCCACCCTCCCTGTCTGTATTACTCCCTCCCTCGCCTCTCATCTCTCCGCCTCCTCACCTCATCTTCCTCTCTCTCTCACACACACTCTCTCACTCTAACACCTCATTTCTTTCTTTGCATTCTGTCTTTCCCTCCCACTTATTTTCTTTTCCAGTTTTCGGTCTCTTTATCACTTTTTGCCTTGAACAACTGTGAACTTTTTTGTCAGACTGTGTGTGTGAGGGCATGTGTGTGTGTGTGCTTTTGCACAGCAGTTATTTGTATGCAAGCTGTGTTACAATCAGCTGTGTGTGCAGCCTGTGTATAGGTGCTTGTCAAAGTCCAGTCTGATAGAAGTGCCAATGAGTCATAAGACCTCTGGATACTCCTCAATCTCATCTCTGTCCCATTTCCCTGGAGCATATCATGTCCAGATCCCCTCCCTTTATCTTACCCCCACTGAGAATCATCTGTTGTTAATGTTTTCTCCACGTAATGTCTTACACACAGACAGAGATTCCTCCTTCGCTGCAACCTCGCTGTGCTTCACTGCCAGTCTCCTTTACAGCTTTTATACGTCAGCAGAGCTCAGTGCCAAGGCTGGTCATCTACTGAGACAGTTGCATTAGCTTGAGGTGTTTACTGTTGTTGTTCATCTTTTTTTTTTTTACTTTTCCCCATAAATGCCAACATGTCATGTTTTGATGACAGACAGAAAAAGAACTGGAGACACTTAAAAATCCTTGACTTTAAAAAGTTATGTATACTTGAGATTTGCTAAGCCAGAACCCATCTTTTGACTTTCCAACAGTTCTTTCTGACTGAGTTATATGACAGTGCAACAAAAGAGGTCCAGGCAGAGATATATTTTGCTGCTACAGAAGACTTTGTCAAATATGGTTCTTTTCAATAAACTATGAACCCACAGAGAAAAGCCTCCGCAGTGCACACATTGATTTTTTTCCTAATCAAAGAAAAGACTCTCTTTATCCAGTGATGACTAACAGTGATTTGACAGATGATGAGATTCCTCTCACCAGTGTGCCCCCATAAGCACAGATGTACTGTACGTTCTTACCATCAAAGATCTGATGCCCGATTATTTAGTTGGACTGCTGACAGGAGTCCAGCAGGAATTTGTAAGTGGGACAACACAGCAGCAGGGGGGCACTAGACAAGGTATTATTTCTTCCTATAAAGACCAGGGTGCATAAATAGGCTTGTAAATTGCTTTGTAATATGCACATTAGTTTATCTCACATCCATATATATAAATATATAAGCTATAGCTGCCTCAAGTGATGAGGTGGACCATCTGTGCTCTTGCTTTTCCAATGGTAAAGGAGTAAGAGCAATATTCACCTCTTGCAGCAGCCTCCTTAATAATTCAACTTGTCCTTATGGAAAGGATTTGATGATACCCAAACACACGCTTTAACCTTTGCTTCAGATGGTAAGTTGTGCAGTGTGTTGGCATTTGATATTCCTTACAATTGAACTAGCTAGTCTGTAGTAAAGCTATTATGTCTATACATTTTAGCCATTGTGGCATTGCTGTAAGGATGCGTCTGTTATGCCTCAATTTTGGTCCAGAGTTTTCCTCAGAAACCAAGTGTCTGACATTTGTTGTTTTTAGTCCCAATGAAAACTGGATGAATTGCCATAGCACAAATCTCACACTACTTATATGCAAGGTGTGTCTTTAACTCCAACTCCCTAGCAGATCAGAGTTTTTACCTATTTATAATATTTATTGATTATACTGATGAAGTCCTATGACTTTTTTCTTGCCCTGCTATGAGGTTGACAATTGTAGGTTTAAATTAAACATCTTCGACAAATGGAACTGACGTGTGATTTACCAGATTGCTTGGACATTTATTTATCTGACAAAGGTACAAAGACATGATTTTCAGTGTTTTCACTGACCAACTTGATAATATTTTGTCAACTTAACAAACACCAGTTCATATACCTGCTAGTCCAAGCCAGTTGATCAGAAGAGAAGTCCTTATCTTTGCAGAAGTCTTTTGGATGAGAAGTGAAAGAAGAACTTCAAGCAAGTCCTGCTGCCACACAACAGCACCTTTGGGATAATAATATGGATGGTACAGTATATGATTGTTGAAAAATGAGACATGGTGAAAATTAGTACAGTCTAGTTGTTGCTTTCAGTTCACTCTTGTAAGTGTGCCCCAGTCTGAAGAGATATTACTTTGTGTAAAAGCTTAAATTCCACACATTTTAATGTAGCAACCCCTTGCATTGTTCCGTTATAGTGATGAACATAATTCTGTGTCTATAGCATAGTTGTAGATATGTCATGAGTCTCAACCTTTAGTCAGACTCAATTCACTAATTACTGAAGATAAAAATAAATGTTTAAAAATGTAAAATACACACCCATTTGAAACTCTTCTCTGGCTAAAGCACCAACAACTAAAAACTCCACTTGGGTTTTAGCCTTAGGGTTTCAAATGAGCTGATACCCTGCCAAGTCTAAATTACTAATGGTGATAATATGCTGCAGCTTGTCATTCTCTCTTCTCCGCCTGGGGAGAACATGTAGGAGAGAGAGAGTTGTGAAAGACAAGAGAATAAAAGAAAAAACAATGTACCCACATGTAACAGATGTGTTAATGTGATAGGTTTATATTTCACCAAAGATCCATCTGTTGTGTCTGAACTAATGTTGTTATATGTACATATTTCTACCTGTGAATTATATATGTTACTTTTTTAGGGAGTTTTTATTTTGTTAATTTGTTTTACTTACTGTGACCTCTGACCCATCAGAAAGTGATGTCACTTCCTAAAGATTTGCGGTGCTTTTCTGAGTTGGCTACAGGCCTTGCTGGTGCTATTGTGCGGGTACTCCCGTTACTGTGACGTTAAAGCATGGTTAAAAATACTAAATGATGGTTCAAAACTTTATGTTTAACATAACGTTATGTTTGTTTTATCTTGGTTTAAATGTGTTTTGTTTGACTGTACAGCACGTTAATGTAATGCAAAAGTTCCCACGCTAGGCTACTGGAGCATGAGGGTGGTTTCTCATGTGGTCCGCTATTGTTTCTCTGTTTCTTTTAAAGGTGTGCATGTAAAAGACCAGTCTACAGAAGAGGATTAGGCCCACAATAAAAATATTATTTGAGTTCTGACTTTAATCTCAGAATTCTGACTTTTTTCTCAGAATTCTTTAAACTCAAAATTCTGAGATTAAAGTCAGGATTCTGAGATTGAAGTCAGAATTTCCATCGGCTACAGGCCAAGGAGAAGTGTGCATGTAGAAGCCTTGTCAAATGAAGTTGCTGTACAGATTTTTATTTTATTTTACACAAAGAAAATACATCCTTTCCGGTTGGCAAGCCAGCAGTAGTCCTCACACACTAATATATCTTGGACTAACTTTTGCTTTGATTGCACCATGCATTCATCATGGCATTGTTTCAATAAGCTTATACAATGTTACTTTTTTTTTTTTCCTCCAGAGACCAGGATCTTGGATTGGTGATGGGATCAGGCCACTGTGTAGTCTTCCACAGCACATCCCAAAGATTCTCAATGTGTTAAGGTCTGGACTCTGTGGTGGCCAATCCATGTGTGAAAATTATGCTCCCCGAACCACTCTTTCACAGTTTGAGATTGTTGAATCCTGGAATTGTCGTCTTGGACTATGCCTGTGCCATCAGGGAAGAAAAACATCCACTGATGGAAAAACCTGATCATTCAGTACATTCAGGTAGTTAATCATTGTGCTGCCAGCTGAAACATATTATCTGCAGTAATTATCCAATAGACAGATAGATGCTTAACTTGTTTGCTAGTGAAATCCTTTTTTTTATTTGGTCAGGCACTTTAATTATCAAGTCTTTACCAATACATTGTCTAGTGAGGCTTAACTGATGCTGGTACCCCATGATTTTTTTGATTTATTAATTTATCTTTACTGGATTTTAATGTATATTAATCAGAGGATGTTTTGACAAGGACTTGACGCTCTAACTTGAAGAGCCCCACACTAAGAAAGCAATGACAAAAAGACAAGACACCTGAAGGCAGGGACACAAGCCAGTCATCACCTAGAGTGGGAGATCATTTAAATATTGGGATGCCACAATTTTAGATTGTCATTCCTAGAAGATATTAAGTGTTGCAGTGCAGTGTTTTTCCACATGAGTGACAGAAACAGAAAAAAGAGAGTTAAAGAGAGAAGTTCAAACACTGTTTTCATTCTCACCTCTACACAGGTGGCCAGTGATGACATGGAGTGGGTGTGAATGTTAAATTTTCCTCGCCTAATCCATCCTCAATTATTATTTTGTGTTCACAATTTTAAGGACAGTGATCCAATATTTTACACAATGCATTCTATAGTTGATTTTGCTCTTAATGTAAGACTCTTCAACCACTGAGTCTTAGTCATTGTTCTATCTTTTCCTTAATTTATTTTAAAAAAGGGTCTAAATCCTAACACTAGACATGCACTATACTACTCTGTGTTTATTAAAATGATTTAAGATAGATGCCCCATGTTAACATAGCCAACTGAAAGGAATTGTGGGAGAGTGAGCTATAAATTTAATGATAGCCACGTAACTGTCAGTAGTCATAAGGGGATTGAATCACATGTGTATAGTAGCATTGTTCATGGGCTTCCCAAACCCAGTGAAGCATCTGTAGTATTGATCACACTGACGAATGTATTCCCACTGAAGGCAGCCTCTATGAGGAGAGCTCCCTGAAACAGCCTCAGGATCTGAGATCACCAGGTCGCCTTGCACTCAGCAGTGCACGTTTTTCCTTAGTGATTCACACAGCTGTCTCTGTTACACTTTAACATGCATAAAGCTTCAGACACACAAACCCACACAGAAACAGAGATTAATCCCATGTATGCATAATCACCTAAGCTACTAGGTCTGCCAAGATCACCTGTCAATCATATCTACTGCTTCTCTAAAGATTATGCTATCAGGCCTAAATAATAATAATAATAATAATAATAATAACAGTGTTGTTGCCTTTACTATCACATTGTTTTCTTATTGTCTAGCTTTCTTTTACTATTGATTCAGACTGGATAGAACTAGCACCCTGAAGCAGTGGATAGATGTTGCAATCCCAAATGATGTGGGCAGTGGCAGATATTGACATAGTTGGATGCCAACAATGAATACACCTGTAACAGCCTCAGGGGCGAGCTGAGATGGCCAGTGATCAGGTACCAAACATGGGGCACCTGCAGCACCTGTGGGGTGAACACCATCTGCTAGGCACATACACACAACCTTAACAAAATATCACTGAGTACACCATCTGTTGATTTCTTTGGAAAGGTTAAATGAGCGTAACTCAAATGACAAGGATATTTTTTCCTTCAAGGCAAACCGATTGCAATTTAGTGCAGTTCTTTCACACAGGCTGATACCAGATGATCATATCGGTGCTGTTTGGGGTCAGTATTTTTTGGGATATTGAGTGAAGATCAATAGGCACAAACGCCATTAAACCAAATTATGTTCTGTCCCGGAAAAGCAGTAGTCATGCAGTCATGTGTTTTATCTCATTCACTGTTGGGTATTAATGATCTCACAGACCCATTAGAACTACATTTTAATGATGTGCATGGATGTCACAAGTTAGTAAAAGTAATGACTGCTACAGCAGAAACACACTGTAGAACATTACTGGTGGAAGATATTTAGCTCCTAGAACCATAAATTAATGTTTGTACTGTATGTGGAAAGGAAACTGCATTTTCACATAAAAAAAAAACTTTTTGATTCCCTTCAGTTGCCACACATTAAAAGATGAACAGAATAAAAGACAAATGAATAACCTTGAAGCAGAGCATATCTTCTAACACATCATGACTGTGCCTCTTGTGCCACTCAAACGTTTTTGAGAATACAAAGTATGCTATACAATTAGAACATAAGGTAATCATTCTGCATTGATGCTGGTCAAGGCTAAAGAGAGATCTTCTGTCATTTTATTTAGCTTTGCCTTTCACATTTGAAAAAACGTGTAGCTACTATACCAGTTTCATTTCACATGCAGCCGGGTCTGTATGCTTTCACTCTCCAACATGACTGAGGTCAATAAAAATAAAATATTCTTTTTAGATGCGTTTTTTATCAATATTTCTCGTACCATGTCATGTTTTAATAATTTGTTTTTTTTGGAAGTTGTTTGTTGATTTTACATGGCTGTACCATTGTTTCAGCAGAAAATCACATTTTATATTTGTTATATTATTTTTCTAGACCCAATCTTTACAATTCTCTCCTCGACTTACTTGTTTCATAGTAAAAAGCTTTTCCAATCATACAAAGAAATGCAACAAATTACTGGTAATATGAAATACTTCCAAAGCATCATGACCTTGCCCTTCCATTCAACAGTTATTATTCAAAGATGCCTAACAGAAAGCCTTGTCCTTGTTTTCTATATTGGACAGAAACAACTAGGGGCACAGGATCTCCTTCAGCCTCCAACAGCCATCCACCCAAATGGCTCCACCATTACAGACTTGCTCATAATGTCTTAAAGGAATAATTTGACATTGTGGGAAATGCTCTTACCTCTGTATAAGCACATGTCTGTGTGGTAAAACTGAAGGTGACTAAGACTAACCTAAGCCTCAGGAAACAGCTATATACTGGCGCTGCCTGGAAAGAGACAAAGTCAGCCTATCTCTAACATATCACTTCCTATATCTTGTTTAATCCATTCAAAATCAAAAGTGCAGTGGCTGAATTAAAATATTACAATTTAAATTTATTTATTTGCACAATTTAAAACAAAAAGCCCTCACAACAAATATAAAAAAAAGTCACTGTGCAAGAAGAGGTTGAAAGCACAGTGATGGACTTATTGATTACCTCTGCCTTCAAGTAAATACAAGCGAAACACCATTGCACTTCAACAAAAAGGAAAAAATAATAAATCCAGAATTGAAATAAAAAAGTTGACTTCTGGTTGTGAAATGTTTGGGGAGGATGGACATTGGCTGCCCTGTTAAATAAGAATGAACCTGAAGTAAGTAAGATTTGTTCTGGAATATTCTCCTCTTTGAATTGTAATTCATGTGTATAGATCAAATATATTTATGTCTGTGAAGATTCTCAGTCATCCAGGTCATGGTTACCAAAAATAGGTGCTGTTCAGTTAAGTTTCTCCAAATAAAGGAGCAAATGAATAATTTAAACATGTTGCAATTCTGATAAAGAAAAGGTTTTATGAAGAGTTCAAGTATACATACTACCCCAAACTACAATGTATTTATGACAGATAAAGATAAATTAATGAATAATACAATAATGCAGACTATGAAGACAGCACTTATTTACAACAAAGCTTCCTTCCTTTTCCTAATTGTGTGTAAAAGTGATTTAGTTACCTTTTTACTGACAGTAACAGTGAACTTGTTCTCTCCAACCATCAATTATTCTGAGGAATTTATTATTTTGCACTTGAGGTATGTTTACTATTCTCAAATGAATTTTTACTACGTTGTTTTACCCCTAAAATCATGAAATTTGGTTTTGTCATATTTAAAGAAAGGTCTCCTGGCTGGGCAGTGTTCCCAACTCTTCAGTCCAGGTTGCAGGTGTGCACTCTCAATGATTTTGTTCTGTTGGTAGGGCAGTTTTCCATGAACCCCAGGAATGGTGGTTTGACTCCCAGTTCTCCCTAACCATATGTAATAGACCAGACACTGAACCCCAAACCCTTGGCACCTTAAATACAGCTACCTATCAAAAAGTAAGTTGTTATTATTATTATTATTATTATTATTATTAATAGTATCGTACATCCATCTTATCTAACTGTAAATACAGCACCAAAACTAACAAACTGCAATTAAACAACATCACTACTATAAAAGTAACCAAAATCAATGCAGCTCATTTACTTCAGTCTTACACATAGTGGGTCCTTCAAGAACTTATGAAAAAATCATTATGTTAGCCATAATTATAGTAGCATTGCATTGTAATTGAAACTAGGCCTTCAGTGCTTTTGTTGAGATTACACAATATCCATATTGGACTTGATTAATTCAACAGCCATCTGAGGTTTAAGCTAATACAGTAAAAACCTAAACAGCGAGTGCAGCAAAATTCAATTACAATTTAATTACTATACACAAAAGATACAAGCTTTACAATCCTATGCTGCTACTGCTGACTCTGATTTTTCAATACATATATGTGCTTTTATTTCAGCTAAACTGCACACAGAGACCATGTATAAAAGACAAGGTAAACCTAATGAGATTGCTTGACAAAAGTTGAGAACACAGACTGAGTGACACCAATCATCTCATCTATTGTGTAGATGTCTACATCTATTGTCTATTATAATATCCATTTCCTCATGCCCTTCCCACTTTCCCATCCCTCACTTTGTGTCTCTTTGAGGTTTCAGGCATCGGCATAGCCCTGGAGGGGGAACAATCTGTCAAAAATCCAATATTGCTTTATATGGCACGTTTGCATCACTATGTGAACACTTGGGCCACAGCATAATTACAAATGGGAAATAAGAGGCAGCCATAAGTGTGCCACTATCCCATCGGTGAACCCCTCTTGGTAGAAGACCACCCACTATACTGTTGACTTTAACTCTAAGTGATGGAGGCAGATTGATGGGTATATGTTCCCATGTCACTCAGACACAACTGCCTTTACTTGTTCTGTCTTCTGCCTTTGTACCTTTGCTTCTTCACAGTGTGTTGTCAGAAGATCTACTGTAAATTAAATTAAATTTAACTTTATTTATATAGCGCCAAATCACAACATAAGTCATCTCAAGGCACTTTACAGTGTAAGGTTTAAGACC
>JAUMHL010000028.1:5920119-5943237 GCA_032362345.1 Sandelia bainsii
ACACACATTATACAAAAAGCGGTCCTGCAAGTCACATGCAGCTAAGCGGAGCGTGCGCTTAAGTGGAGTCGACTGTAGTCAGATTTGTTATTCTTAGTCAAGGTGCCTCCGACCATGATGCCCCCATTCTACAATTTAATTTATAGTTCCCTTGATTGTTGTTTACTCTCTGCAGCACTAGATCTATGCGTCATAAAGACTGTGCCAAGCATTCATTATGTCAAAAGTAATCGAATTTGTATTCTTTCCTTTGGTCTGTCCTTGCAACAACTGTCACTTTCTGTGTTAACTAACGAATCTTACATTCTGGTACAAATTGTAAATCTATAAACAATATACATGGATCCAGTCTGAATAGGACACGATAACGCATCCTTTCTTAAAATGTATTTCATGCTGTCTACACTTTTAACTGATAGTAGCATCAGTAACATGAAGGAGAAAACACAGGCAGCTCAAACTGAGCAGTCACGGTTCTTGTTCCAAATGGTCACTTTAAATTAGTCTCTAGATACAGGATGTGTAGTTACAGCTCCAGTGGTACGTCTGACTGACTTTGATGCCGCTTGCTTGCTTGTTTAGCTTTCTGTGGTTAAATAAGTTGAAACTTTGCTTATAAAATGCTTTTCCCTTCACTGAATAGCTACATGTCAAAGAAAGTTGTACTCAAGCCAGTTTCCACACTCTCATGTCTATCTCCATAAAGTCCAATAAACTAAATTTTTATCCGTTTATTTATTAAATCCCAATCAGTCATTTTAGCAGGGCAGTGAATCTGATTCCTCCAATCTGGACCCCAGCTGTGATAATAATTGCAGGGTGAGTATCAGTCTGTGAGTGGAGAGGAGAAGACGGATGAGATATTAAACATGGATGAGCGATAATTGTATTCCAGAGCTTGACAAGACTTCCTGGGGATCTCACAGAGTTGTCCCTCACCACCCACTGTGGTTTGAGACACACTTCACAACATTGCCATCAAATGCCTGATAGAATGTGATCCAAGTTCATAGTGTTCTGCATTATTTCTTTTACATGGTATTTAACTGATATGAGCTGTCTGTAATCTGTACAGTCATCATATGTGAACAAATTAGCTCACTAGTTGCAAGTGTCCAGAGCTCATTTCTAACGGAATCAGTTTAATTTCTAATTCATATTTCAAGTTCTACCATTGAAAAGAGATCTTCTTTGTCTCAATTGGACCCATTTTGTTTCTTTTTCTGAAGTTTCAGTTACAGTGCTATTTGTTCTTGCACATCCTTCACTGGACTGTGCCTAACAGTTGACCAGGGAATATCTCAATTGGCTACTGAGAAGTGAGAAGACATTTCAGCAACACAGCAATTTCTGAGGAGTCAGCTGAACACATTAGTACCTTAAGCAGAAAGATGAATGGCCCCGATTATGCATGTCTCACCCCACCTTAAAATGCAAGAATTTTGTATTATACTATGGCTTGCAGCTCTCCACAATAACTTTAATGTATCAGGACAGATTACATTTCATTTTGTGTCATAAGTAATTTCCAACCCAAAAGCCGCTAACATTTGAACTGCGAAGAGTCAAAATGCTGAGTTAAATATTTTCATTTCCTACAGTTCCACGTCATTTGTGATGATCTGAAAGCCCAACTTTAAAGTTACCCATCCTCAGTGTACTGCTTTTGAATAATGCTACCTATACTTGCTACCAATACTTGGTCATTTACACAAATAAGCATTTCATTTTTGATATTCTTTTTTGATTGTGAACAAAAGCTTGGAACAGCTCCACTGGAATCACTCACTGAAGGACATTGAGTTTCCTATTCCTTTTCAGATAATGAAAACAAACCTTTTGCATTTCTATTTAATCTGGTATTAAATTATGCTAAAGAACTGATGTGAGCTGTCTGTACAGTATACTATATACATTTTATCTGTATATCTTAAATGAGAATTCCCAAAGGCATCAATCAACCTGAAATTGTCACAAATTAATCATGATTTTATGACAAAATAGCGCCTTTAAAACTATTACTGTTTCAATCACGGATAGTTGGTAAGAAATTACACCAAGGCAGCTTATGAGAGTCATGTTTTGACCATCCTGATGTGCACAGCAGCTTGCACCACCTTAGTACTAATTAACCTAGAGCACTGTCACCTCCCAGAGGTTGAATATAGTGAAAAGGTCTGTTTATTTGCCCAAAAGTAAGATAAGTGGCTCTGGACCCCCTAGTAATGCCATCAGGGTTAACTGGGAACACACTCCACAAACTGGGGTTGTGGTATGTGAACGATATGGGTGTTAACAAGGCAGGCAGGGCCTAATGAGCACACAATCAAGTTCCATTACTGGGGCAGCAGTAACTCAGTTGGTAGAGCAGTAGTCTACAAACCCCAGGGTCGATTTGTGGTTCCCTCTGGCTACATGTCCTGGCTACTTGGACAAGACACCAAAACACCATATCATGTACAGACATGTACTGTCAGGCAGCTGTCCAACAACATTTTTAGGGGCGACCATAGCTCAGTTGATAGAGCAGTCGTCTACGAACCCCAGGGTTGGTGGTTCAGCTCCAAGTTCCACAGTTTCCTGGCCACATGTCAGTGTCCCTGGCCAAGGCACTGAATCCCCGAACCCTTGGCGCCTATAATGCAGACGTCCTCCACACTGCCATGTAAATGTGCTTCCCTCAACCACACTCTGCTCATGTTGTTCAGCTCTGTTATCAGCACTGACAAGTTTTCATACACTCAGAAAGCATGACTAAACTGATTTCTTGGTGGTTAGCATTCTTCAGTCAGTCACTCTGGGCTGCAGATAGCAAGCAGGCTGTAGTTCCTCTTTGAGTAATCTTTAAAATCGACACCAAATCAGCAAAACAGTACACATCCATCTTTACTCGAGGTTCAGAGTGGACTCCCCACTTTACTACTGCATGTTACTCTTAGTAAAGACTTACACTCACTTTTGTCCTACCTAGCAGGATTGAAATGTTTGAAGACCTTCAATTTTCCTTTTTCCCTTTACACCCTGTCATGAGCTTGATCTCATATGCTGAGACCTGTTCCCCTTTTGAGCTTATTTCATTCACATTTATCTCTCCATTTCTTCCCCTTTAAAACTGCTGATTGGTTCTCTGACCTTCAACTTCTTATTACCACACACACCTTGCTACAAGAAAAGAAAAAAGAGCCTTCACTTCCACTCAACAGCTTATATTTCTCACATCAGACCTCACAGTCTTCATTCAAACACCAGCCTCCAACCCTAAATGTTGCTGAAGAGCCAATATTCTCAGGCTTTAGGAGCTTTGCAGCTCATTGTATCTTTTGAACAAGACCATGCATTTTTCTCCAAGTCATTCACATTACAATCTATCATATTTATACTGCTTAGCTTTTCACTCCTTGTGTTTCTGTTTTGTCATTCCTTGTCCTCTTCAATCCTTCTCCAAAAAAAAAAAGAGAGCCTTAATACTCCAGAGGGTAGCTAAAGCCCTCATGATAAATGCATCCCTGCCATCCAACTTCCATACACTTAACAAACCCTTGACATTCTGCTCTGAATTCATGAATCACAGATTTTTACCTGTTAAATCGATTCCCAAACTGATAGCCAGAGACAATGCTTGAGTATAATTTATGGACTTAAGCTTACAAACCCTTACAGCTTCCTTTAACTGTTGCTATCAGGTAGTATCACTCATTCACACACACACAAAAAAAGCTGAATCTGACTCCGAGTCTAAGATCATCAGTAAGGCTTCCCCCAAGGATGTGTGAGATCTGCCATGCTACTTCCACTGAATACTGATGAATGTAATCACACTGACTGGTATATCATCACCCACTCCAGAGTGCTGCTCTTCTGCCAACTCTGTGCTGTAACCTCCATGTAGATGGGATTTTTTCAGCAGAAATAAAGTACATCACTTAACACTTACAGAAATTACACTATACACACACTGTACACAATGTCCAAGTATAAATATTTCTGCAATGATAATTTTCTGTCTTGAGTAAGTATGTATATATTGTTAAAACACTGGCAAGAAAGGAGTCAACTATTTTATGGCTTGGGATCTATGCCTGCTTTAGTAATCTGGTGATCACAGGAAGCTCAATTTACCTGTCTAGGTCAGACAGCTGTGAAGGTATTTTCAGCTCAAGTATGCAACGCATGCTTAAGGCAGTCTTGCTCATTTCTTCCAGCTACAGCAAAATGTTTGCTCAATTTAACTTGAACAATGTAAATTTACATTCCTTATAATTAGCTGCATTCTTCACCATTAGCTGAAAACTTTACTTTTATTGTGCTTTAGCAGCACTGTTTCTTTGTCTGCTTGGGAGTTCAATTATGTTTGCTTTCTCCAAGTTAAATTATGTTTTGTTCATTTTGCTGAGAAGGATTTATTGAGCTACAAAGAGTGACCTTAATGGACTCAGCAACTCTTCCTCATTGTTTAGCAGATTTCTGTTATATCTCCATTAATATAAAAGCTTTGGTAAGTGCAATTCTTAGTAAAGGAGATTAGTAGTAATATTGGTGATAGTAACAACAGTATAAATACTGTTGTACTTGAAGTTACATATAATATTGATAACAGTCAATATGTACACATACATACTCAAATGCATTTAGTGAATCATGACTTGTTCTATTTTAAGTTTACCATCTTGTAAATCTTGTATTTTCAAACACCTGCAAGCCTTTTTTGCATGCTGCTTTAAAAGCCTAAAATAGTAATTTAGCAAATAATAACCCAAGGCAGAAACTAAAAACTAAAGTCCAATTGCTGAGACACAAGAGAATCTCATTATCAGCATGTGACTTTATCCAATTCAATATCCCAGACCAATATCTAATTTATGTGGGGCATGTCTAAGGCTATGTTCACATTACAGAGCTTAATCCTCAATTGAAGTTTTAAGTCAGAGCCAATCTTTTTATGATGATTGTTCACATTCACGTAGCCATCTCCAGACAGTCATGAACTGTCGTACATGCACAAATGTAACTGAAATGCGAGCCATGTGCTTAAAATGTTATTTGCAAAATTTCCTGGTGTGAGAAGCTGACACTGAAGGATGACGACCGCAACAGGCATTATGCGCACAATAGTATAAATGTTTTAAAGTAATCGCATGTAGGACCACAAAGAAATCCAAGTTTGTTTGTTTATTTTGTAAATAATAATAATAATAATAAATAAAATAATAATATCTGAGTGACCGGGGGCATATGCTCATAATCAAAACCACATTTAAATTATACATTGAGTTTTGTACATTGTATGAATCTCCTTGATCGTTTACTTAACACATGAATCATCTTGCCCAAAGTTGTGTTAAAAGAAAATTCAATTTCCACCTCCCACCTTCTTTTTTGTCCCCCCAACAAGACTGATCTGAAAAAAAACTGCCTTGAGGTTATGATTAACACTGCAGACACGCAATGCTGTTATATCACAAAATTGCAATGTGCACAACAAATATGAACATTCTTTTTTTAGTTTGCTGTTTGTTTACATAGCCTTGATACATACTGTGTAAGCTCTATAATTTCCCAGATATACAGGCTCAGGTACCACTCTACCATTTCCTGTTCTCCATAGTATTGTAAGCACATAGTTTAAGCTACACTAATCATGTACAAATCACCCATACAGAGTATTGTTACCCAACTGCAGTTCACCTCTGCTATCTGAAGGAATAAAGCATCTGTTTTGGTACTGTGGATCAAATGTATTGTTTTAGTTTAGCCTCACCATTCTCAGTAGGGTAATTTCCAGACCATGTTGATGATACAACATGAAAATAAATGCACACACACATTCAAGAAGCAGCAAGCAGACGTTGTCAGTGAGAAAACACTGCTAAACCCACTTTATCCTGCCTGCTAAACAGCTGGCAAAGTTAGCAACTAACATTAGCTACCTTGCCAAAACACTTAATGGCCAGATATTTACCTCAAGAGTTGATGGAGACCAGAACAGAGCTTTAAGAGGCATGAAAATTTGTTTTATGTGTCAGGTCACATAAAACAAATTACTGATGTTGCCCTGTGGAAGCTAGCTAAATATATTAATTGCAAACAATTTGCTAACCGTGAATGTGTTAGTTGCTAAAACGCTAGCCATCTCAAGATCACAAAGATAAACCAACAGTTTCTGTAAGACTTAAGCATCTGGAGATGCTTGAAAAAACACGAAGGATATTTAAAAGACTTACCAGTTTTTACGGCATAACTTGCTTCCCCCAAATACTCTCGAAACCATCCTCTTGATAAAATACTCAGTCCGTTGTATGATGACGATTTTTAAGTGTTTTCCAAGGTAACGGCTCATTTCAAAACAAAGATGGCGGCCCACCAACTAGCTTTAGTCACTAGTTGAAGACATAATATTTGAATTTATTTATTTCTCCAAGTGTTTTTGAAAAACGTGTTGACGTTAAAACATTTTGTGCTGTGCTCTGAACCACAGGGAAGAGAAACCAAATACAGACACTGGCAGAGCAGGTACAAGCAAAACATGTGGAAACAACACGAAGCTGGTAGGCAGCTCACACTCGGGCAGAAGGTCTTCAAAGTCAGTCACAAGCAGGAAGTGGAAATTACTTACACTGCGCAGCTAATTGAGATAACACAGGTGTGCTGGGCGGAACCAATTGGCAAAGGTGGGTGGAAGGCATCTGGTGGTGATGTGATTTTCATTGGGCTATAAATACAGAGGCCTATCAAGAGAGGACTTGGGAGAATGGAAAGAGGAAGACAGTGCAGGTGTCAGTAGCTCATGATCAACGCAAAGATTGTTTAGTTTAGTTTAGTTTAGTTTAATCTTTCTATGACACTGAATCCGTGAATAATCCATTTTAATATTAACATCACATTCGCAGAATTCTGCTACAGCTCATAAATTATTACAGATTCACAAACCATCTGCCTGTTTCTCCCCACACATGTTAGTATGTTTTTAATTAAGAAATATATGTCTGTAATGTACTCTATAAGTAAATGATGATGTTGATATTTTGGTTCTGTATTTAAGATGCAGCTGTGTATGTTAGACTCTACTGTAAGTTAAAACTCTTCTTCCAGTTCATTTGATGGCAGTTTTCGCTTTGTTGCTTTTATTTTGAATTATTCATTTGTGCACCTACCTGAATTGTGCTTTTTTATGTTTTAGCAATGAAGCCAGCATACATGCAGAATGTTTTTGTATAAAACACTCAAGAATGGGTTTATTGCTCATATACACCTTCACATCAAAGGACAGTTTACGAATTCTGTATTTTTATCATATGGAATGAAGTGCATTCTGATAGGACACCAACTCACTTTGTATATAATAATTCTCATAATTCAAATATAATTCTATGCAGGTACACAGCTGATTTGTTCTTCCATATGTGCACACATGCAAGCAGTTGTGACTTTGCTGTTTGATAACTAGTTTATTAGAATAATTAGTCAAGTCAGGATATACATCAAAACAACTGTCATATCCTTCCTGGGATCTGATAAATTATTGACTAGACTCGCTTCTGGCAAAAGCCTTGACGAAATTAAGATCAATCCAATTCTGTAATTGTCTTGTGATTAATGATATGCTGTAAACACTTAATTAGATTTAGTCCAAGGTATCATTCTCCTACAGGAAACCATATCTAGTCTTCCTCAATTTATAAATAATGTTGACTGGAATATTGTCATCAAGAACTGGTCACAAGGATCACATAATATTAACTTTGCACAATGAAGGTCTACACGTGATGAGGCTAACTAATTGCTATACGTAAGAAGTGTCAAGTCTTACCTCACATACCCTTTCAATGTGAATATAAAACCCCATTTCCATTGTACTATGAGAATTGTAAACAAACCCAATCATGATGCACTAAACCAATACAGATCACCCTTGTCACCCTTGATCACCCTTGTTTTGCAAAGCCTTTGTCTGAAATGCAGCCAATAGGTAATAAATCTAAATTGTCTAAATTGATATATGTTCACCAATATTATTTACACAACCATTAATCCCCAGCCCCATTGTCATTACCCACATGTCTTTCTGCGTATGTGTGTGTGTGTATGTGTGTTAACGGAGAGAGAAAAGAAGGTCACTTGTGTCTGCCCTTGGTAGACATTGATTGCATTTTGCTCATGTTAACTAACACCATACATTAATAAAATGTTTACATGGAGACCACCAGACATGACCTGTACACAAGCACATCTGCTGCCAAGGACACACAGCCATTTCTTCATCTCAGCTGTAAATGTAGAAAGTAATTTCCAGCAAATATAGGCTTCATATTTGACCTGAGTTCAAATAAAGAAACAGCATGTACAGCATAAAGTTCATTTATTTATACATTTGAAACACAATCAATTCAAAGGGCATCAAGGTAATATGTTATTAATAAAGCTAAAAAGAAAAGGCTGAAGAGTAGTTAAAGTGTGCAATGAGGCTGCTGGGAGAGTTGCATTATTATTGTATTTCTGTCATTGCACTCAGTGGTGAAACATGTCAGCTCACATACCATGATGAGAATGCACACAGTCCATCTGTTTTTGGCTTCTCTTTTGACAGGTCTCTTATAAGAGTCAGGTCACTAATGGATTCATTGATTGTTGGCTCTTATCATTCATCATCAGAGGGTCCCACCTCTATGTAATGAAACCATTTAAGCACAAATCACTCATCTCTGAGTATCTCTGTGCAGATAAGACTCATGCAGAAAAGTGGCAACTCTGTAGAAACATTTATTTGGTGCTGTGTTACTTAAACAATGTTTTCCACAGCAAAACTCTGAATCTGTCCTTGGTACATTGTTGTTACAAACTGGATTTTCCATCCAGGCAGGGAAATAAATGCTAATGTAAACATATAGATTCATTTTCAAATGTCTCTCTCTTGTCTGTGCTTTGGGTGGGGTCTACAATGCCCCAGTTGCTGCAGAGAGTAAAAAAGCACAAGGTGATTTGCAATCATCATCTGCCTTTTATTAATGACTCAATCAATTCTCATTAGTATCATCCTTTCAACTGAAATCCTGGCCTCACAACACTGATGTAGAGTTGAGCATGAGGTATGGAAATGTTTAGTTGTTCCACCAATGGCTGTTTGAATGAATTCAAATGTATCAGGCAACAGCAATGACTAAATCAACTTTTTTGTGTATACACACAAGAAGAGAGTTTCAGTGTCTTAATTTACTGTACACTATATGGACAAATCCATGTGCACAGGCTTTGTGTGCCTGTGGTGTGAGGCTGTTTTTTATAGTTTGCATTAGACCTATTATTTATAATATTATAGCATGCACTAACATTGTAGATTAATAGAGTGCTTCCAACTCTTCAACATTTGGGGAATGGTGTAACTGGCCTGCAGAGAGTACTGAACTCAACCCCATCCAACACCTCTGGGATGAGAAAAGTCATGCGCCATTGCCAATTGTCAGTGGTTGGCCTCACTCATACTCGTGTGGGTGAATGGGGACAAAATCCCTTTGGTTCCAAAATCATGTGGAAAGTTTTTCCAGGTAGCACACTGTGATGAGTCATACTTTATAGGATGTATTGGTTGTAACAGTGCTGTAATGGTGTTTATTAGCAGTGAGTGAGTGTATACTGATGAATTACAGTGCTATGATGGAGGAACAGTTGCCAAAGTTTTCTGTCTACAGCAGCAAGAAAAACATTAATCCTTTGAAATCATTTCAAATTATGTATAATATTTTTCTGCAAATATGGTCAAATCTTCACCTAAAATGCAAGGATTATCAAATATAATCTGTTGTAACTAATAACACAGAAAAAAATCTTTTCTATATTTTATTTTCATTTTATATATTTTATACATCATTCACAGTGTTTACTGGAGAAAGTACTATGAACCCCTGGACTAATGACAGCATCCTTCCATCCATTAGTTATAGCTTTAGGGGGCTTGAGCCCATCCTGGCTGACATTAGGCCAGAGGCAGGGTACACTCTGACCAGTCTATCACAATTTAAAGTCTCCAATTAACCCAACCTGCATGTCCCCAGGCTAGGGGATGGAAATCCACACTGGCACTGGAAGGAATTACAAACTCAGAACTCACACAGAAATGTGACTCC
The DNA here is from genome assembly GCA_032362345.1 of Sandelia bainsii. Taxonomy (NCBI): domain Eukaryota; kingdom Metazoa; phylum Chordata; class Actinopteri; order Anabantiformes; family Anabantidae; genus Sandelia; species Sandelia bainsii. Next base: position 5,930,238 of record JAUMHL010000028.1, read on the forward strand.
AAAAGACAGCAACAAAAGCTAACTGGAGTACGACGTTAGGAAACCTGGAGATCTGAAACCAGATTGGAGTTGCGGGTTAGGGAAACATTTAAGTATCTGATAATGAACCATGCCTTATGCAATAAAGAGACGATGATAAAGATTTGTTTATCACTCCACAATCAACAGGTGGAAACAAATGGACATCATTTAGTTCTCTGGATACTCTCCTTAGAGGTGAATGCCTAGCTAAGACAACTCCAAAGGCACAACACAGCTACAGTATCTATCTCTCTATCGGTTCATGTCGAGCACTCACTCAACTGAAGTTCTTGACTGCCATCTAGTGAAACATGGCCACTATTGCATCACCAATATCCTTTAAACAGCAGAACATGTCTCGGTAGTGTCTTACTGACAGACAATGAAAAAATATGCGCAAAGAGATCATCTTCTGTGATGTACAAAGTTTTATTATTGAAGAAGGCGCATATACAGGATCGTGTAGACCTAAGAGCTACTGTATAATGTAAAACAAATAGACCCTTTCTTTGGGTTGTAGAAAACATGCCAGCAATTTGTTTCTTCTTTTCTGAAAAACATGGAATGTGTGTCAACAGTCTCAGCTAAATGATATTTCCTCTGTTATTATGTCAATGTTTCAGTGTTAATGTTAAAATGTTGAAGTTGATTTCCTATTAATCTGGTTAGTTTTCACTAGAAGTGTTCATGCTTCAGATGTCCCTATAAATCCCATGCTTTTAGCATTATCAATGGCTAGAGTTGTAACATAGAAGATTTGCTCTCTGGTCATACAGCCTGTTAAATATCCTCACACTACTTTTTTTGAAACAATGGCATTTGCTTATTTATAAAACAACAGATTTTTTGTGGAAAATAAGGCCATGTTAATATTTGTAACGGATGGTTCTTGGTTGCCTTGCTTAGTTTATTGCATTTCCTTATTTAGTGCAGAACTGACATAGCAGCAAAGAATTACTGAACTATGCATTGCAGGCTGAATACCATCATGTCTGTGTAAGTAAGTAACTATTTTATATGATTTATTCAGTCAAACTTCAACACTGCAAATTGTGTGATAACAATAGATCATATATGAGCTAGTAAACCAGTAAAGCCCATGTTGTTTCCATGTGGCATTAAACATCTCCCTTTGTATTTGATGTGCACGTAATTTAAGGACATATTTGCCAAGAAAAGAAGAGCCATTGAAATGAGCAAGCTTTGGCTGCATTCACATGATTGGACTTCAACCAAAGCTCCTTAAAAATGAACATATTTTAGCTTGAAACCAGTCATGCATGCAGATTTTCATGTTTTATTCACTGCTCTGTTTGTCTGTACTTTGGCTACTGTTGTTTAGTTCTGTAGCCTGCTTTACACAGTTCTTAAATCAACCATTAAACATGCCATGCAGGAGGTTCACTGGCTTATTGACAGTATTGTAATACTTTGAGGGGAATTCTGTAGTATTCAGTAATCACTAGGCTGAATTAATAATGCTGAAAAGCAAAAAAAAAATTCTCAGCAAGAATCTAATTGATTATCATAGCTAAGAGTTTGGCATCATAACACTTCAAGTCATTCAAAGGTATAGAAGTTATCAAGACACTATGCTACCCATGTGATAAGACTTTAACAATCTCTTTAACAAACTGCCACTATGTTTACAGTCATGTGATCAGTGTTTAATAGACAAAGTGCTAAAATGCACTCACTACTGAAAAGAAAGCAAAGGGATGTTATCTTGGTTTTTTTATATAAATCAGTGTGAAGTATAAGTAAAAAGTGAGTGCCATATGCACTCTCACGCATACTTTCCATCACTAATAAATACAACAAAAATGTTCACAACTTAGTTAACCCCTTGTCCCTAAATAGCTATTTTTATATTTAAGCAAGATCTCGATGGACACAATGCAAACGTACGTAAGCGTTATTTGTAAAGCATTATGTCACAAACATAAAGGATGACCCAGTTTTGTTTTATCATCTCCTGCAATACATTAATAGTCTGTAATAGTAACATCAGCAACAACAGTCAAGTTGGCTACACTCTCTCATGATAGGTCTCCTGTTGGCAAATGAAACACCAGTCTCTTTCACCAAAAGCCTCTCTGCCAGGCAGCAGTACTCTCTGACCTACTTCAGTCCTGACCATCCCCTCTCTCCGCATGAGACCTCTCCAGTGAAGGACAGAGGTGAGGGAGCGTAGAGGTCGGAGTCTGTATCTGATTCGCCCTCTGCTATGAAGGGTCTGACCCTGGCACAGAGTGAAGGTCCAACTTCAGTTCCTGCTCCAGCACCCCCTCCTGAGCCTGTAAAGAAAGAAGGCCCAAAGAAGTCCTCTTTGGCCTGAGAGATGCTGAAGCCACTGAAAGAGCGCTCCAGCTCCTCGTGGTCAACAGATGGGATGGAGAGGGATGTGTCACTCTCCACAGCAGTGGCATCCTGCTGACACCTCTGCCTCCTGTGGCGCCTCCTGCTCTGGGAGCTGTTCTCTCTGCCACTGCCACCCGGGCCAGAGGAGGAACGGTCGTGAACCGGAGCAGGTGGAGGCGGAAGGCGGAACAGGGTGGGCGAATGATCACCACTGCCACCAATTGGCGAAGGGGTGTTAGCCACACTGCTGTTCCAGGCAGGTTGGCTGAGGGGGTGCTGCAGCTGGTGCTGCCAGGAGGTAGAGGGGCGGCTGTGGCTGCCAGAAGGGGTACCCACCGATCTCGCCACAGGCCGACCCAGTAAGGGATCTTTCTTTTCCAAAGATCCATCAGAGCACGGGATCTCTGCAGCTGAGCATGTCGTCACTTCTTTTACCTCCTTCACATCCTCTTTTCCTTCCTTATCACCCTTGCTCTCTTCTGGGCTGTGGTAAGGCGGAGCCGGATAGGGCTCTTTAGAATTGAAAAAGGCCTCGGTTTCAGAACGAGGGATACCCATGCGCTGAACATATACATTGACCAGGAAATCAAGTTTTCTGTCCATACAGACCACCTGCATGGAAAAAGAAAAAACAATGAATTAATAAGAAATTAAGTTTCAGTACAAGAAGTGAATTACTGTATACATACACCACCAGGAAATCTGAAATCAAAAATACTCCAATGATTGACTGAATGAATGACTTTTATAGACCTGGGTAAAACATTCTTACCTGTTTTTCCACTTTGACCAGACGTCCCATCATGCTCTGGTCTTCTGCAGCCTCTCCTTCAGGTTTAGGACCTTTGCCCACTATCTGGTCAACTCTAGCATTTGAGAAAGGTAATGAATGAGATTGAAACAACACCGTTCTGCCAAAACAGTTGAGCTGCTTCTTTATTTATCAAGTTCATGATGCCATTGTGAGACTGATTTCTACATGAAAAATAAGTTAAAAAGAATTTATGTTGATGATGCTTGTCAAACTACAAATAAATGTGTTTTGAATGAAAGCGTGATGGTCTAACACCTGAGCATTTTCTGAGAAAGTTAAAGTTGATTTCAGGTGGTGGATTCCTCATGCATAATGATATTCGGCAGTCTTTAAAAAACAAAGTGTGAATACAATGAACATTTTGTCTAGGGCCAAAATGCATAACTTGGCATGCTTTCATTGTGCTTCATGCTTCATTTCCATTGCATCCTGTTGGGGGAGTTGTCTCAGTGTCTCTCTAGTATGAGAGCAAGCATCTAGCACTGTCAAACCCCTGTTGAGTGAGGCCATATGACATGGCTCATTAATATTTAGTGAGAAATCCATGGGATGTCTCACTTTTTTGGCCCTTTCTTTGTAGCAGCTGCTATAATATGACATAAGAGACTAAATTAGTCCATGGCATCTTAAGTAAAGTTGTGTATAACTGTTCAAACCATCTGTATTTGACATTAAATCTTTAGCACTGCTTTCATGTATAGTGTTTCCTTAGCTCAATGAGACAGGTCGTTTGGCTTGAACTCAAAAGGGGTTCCATTATTCAAAATAATAAGGTAGCATGTAACTTCTTCAGTACTTGGACTATGGTATAAGGAGCATAATGCTGATAAAATGGTCATTCTAAAGGTGCAGTCTGTTAACCTAACCTAGGACCTTCAGTGGACTTCTTATGCCGAGGTGTTGATGGGGGAGGGGGCCCGACAATCATATCTATCCTGGCAAGGCACACAGAGACGATGTGAGTGCAATGCAAAATGAAGCAACGGGGGAATCACATCAGCTATGGAGAACAAGTCTCAATATATTCCACTCACAAGACATACAGTGAGTCTGGCTTGCATTGTGGATGAAAAGTGTATGTATTTCACTGTTGGAATATATTTTTCTACATGTTAAACCTTCAAGGGGTCAAATGTGAGCAGTTTTTTGTTAAATACTAATACAGAAAACAGTGTGAATTGCAGTATACATTAAATCAGTGTTATCAATTATACTTTACGTTTACTAATATAAAACTGAGACCTGAATACAACACATGTAGCTGGACAAATGAAACAGGCAAATCAATGATGTGTGTCACAACATGTGTGTATCCAGTGACACGGTGCTATTGAATCACATTTCTACTTCTATACTGAATTTAATCTAATTACTGAACTATAATACATATAATAATAATAACAATACATATAATACAATAATTCTAACATTCAAGAACCTAAACTAGCTCAAATATACTGTATAATGAATGTGCACTTGCCTGGACTGTAAGTTCTTAATACGAGACAGCATATCCAGGTGACCTGCAGAGTACTGCTCGATCACATCCATGACATCATAAGGCCGCAAGCTCTCTTTGAATCTCCTCTTTGATATCAGAAACTTCATGACGCTGGGGAAAGACACGTTATTTTCACACATGACAAAGTAAAATAAGTATGTTTGTTGGAAAAGCACAGGGGTTACTAATGACATTGCTTTGTTCTAGGCCATGACATTGGAAATCAGTACTAATTTTATTAAACTGTTAAAGTGAAATCCAAGTTATATTAAACTGGGATAGGAGTTAGTGAAGGTTACAGCATAAATGCAAAGAAAATGTCATACAAATAAGCCATATAATAATAATAATAAATACTTGATCCCCTTGGGGAAATTGTTGTTTGGACAGCTGCTAGACCTGTGTCAGCACTACTACGGGGTTTGTCCAAGGACACCTCGACATGTAGCTTGCTGGGACTGAGAATCAAACCGCTCACCCTTGGGTTGGAAGACGACTGCTCTACCCACTGAGCTATCATGCCGCCCTGTATGCCTCCTAATTCACCACCACACAATTCACAATAAAGCAAGCCCTTACCAGATTGCCCTTATTGAAACCTTCAATCCTGGAGGTAATTCTTGAGTGAGAAACTCACAGTGGCAGCTTTTATCATCACCAATTTCTTCTCCCGGGAGGCTTGCCTCTACAGAGCAAAGACAAGGACATTCTTAAAGAATGTTTCATCATCTTTCACACAAGCAGCGTCAACAGCAGAAGCAAAGCAAGAGTTGTTGCTTTGAGCTTTGAAGGTGCAAAATTCAATTACCAAGTTGGTTTCAAGCCAGTTAGCCAGTTTGTAAGCGTAGTGAGCGAGCTTTGTGGAGAACAGAAAAAAACACTTGGTGCAGAATTGAAGGATAGTTGAAGGATAGGAAAGCTGATGGGATAAAGCTTTACTGAAACCTTTAATGACAAATACTCTCTTCCCACCACCAATTACCGTCTAGATTAGCATTTAACTACTATATTTAGTTTAGCCAGAAGGCTAATCTATGGATTAGAAACATAGTGCAGAGAGGAAAAGGTGTTAAGGCCTAATCACTGTTGATCAAAAATTTGATGAGAATCTGGTAGGGAAAGTGAGGTCTTTCATGCAATGTAAAGCGGGGTATTAGGGCTTTTTGTTTCTGGGTCAATTTTGGATTATCTAGGCAACACTTGACTTGAACCCAGGATTAACTTCTAAAGTCAAACTGTAATTAAATATGCATAATCACTTGTATGGCGCTCTTACAATCCTAATGAATACTACAATCATTACATGCTTGCTCTCAGCTATATCCATGCTTCAGAACCTTCAGTCACCATGGGGGAAAACACATATAAGAAACATCCACATAAAAAAGGGTTCATGTCAAGTGAACAAATCTTCACAGCAGTTTTTAGCATGCAGGTTTCTCAGACCGGTGAAGCTGACTTGTCTTTTGATTGTGTTTTTAAAATAGAAGCCAACCAACAAAATATCCCAATGTCTTACTTATTAAACCTTCAATTGCTGCAAAAGAGAGAGAGAGGAGACATGGAAAAAGATTTGTTATGGATTCTAGCAGGATGACAATGGCAGACAAATCTATACCAAACATGAGAACTTGTGGAGTCCACTGAATGGTTTCTAGTTCATGTTTGAAAGGGTTGGTCTCTCTTCTCTTATATTTACTCTATCAACTGCTACTATAAATCTTTATATAACATAAAAGGTTAACTTTACATACTGTTTATATCTAGACAGTGCAGTATATTGCAGTCTAAACTGAAGACATCTCATGATGACTTGTCTAACCTGGAGAACGCTTCAGTCCAAAGTCTTCGTCCTGCATTTCAATCAGCACTTTAACATGCCATGAAGCAGAAGGAGAAAAACAACTAATGAGTATTGCTTTGAATTGTTTAACAAAAAGGCAAATAAATGGTGACAGAGAGAAATATATTTGTTGATAGTGATACGGAGGCCTGGATGACATATGGATGTAGCTGGGTTGTCGAGCAAAAAATGATGGCTGGACACCAGCATCCAAACCAACACTCCTCTATCCCCATGTAATGTTGAAATGTTGGCTTAAGTAGCTCCCGGTCTTCCTCATATGTTAGAATCTATGCAGGAGTAACTATATACAAACTTTATCTGTATAATAATTAATGCATAGTCTGCAAATGACTGCATCTTAAAGACACTTGATTGCAATTTATCAAGTTATCAACACACAGTCAAAAGTCACATACTGTATGTTGTTGTTAAAGTTGTTGACTGTACAGTTAGCTCTAATTAATGAAATGTTGTCATCTACTGTAAATGCCAACAGAGTGGGTTTGTAAAAAAAAAAAGAACAGCATTTCAAGTCTCCTTCTGCTTTTTTCTGACCGCAATTACAAGAAAGCTGACAGTTAAACAACAATTATATTTAAGATTTTTGAAATTTGATGTCAATTTTGAAACACTGGAAATATGCCTTTGGTCACCTAAAAATGTACCAACTGGCTTAAAGGAATACTCAAAAAATGCTTATTTACGTTCTTTCTGAGAGCTGTATTTTTCTACAGAGTTTAAATAAATCATGGTTTAAATGGTGTTTCAGATATTCCACCTTAACCTGAATACATAAAGAGAGCAGAGAGCAAATCCATAATTTATTTCACTATGAGCCATTGGCAATTTACTACTCCTAAAACAAAACTAGTGCTAGCGGTATCTATTTGTCTCACCCTGGTCTGTACTCTGTCAGTGATTATTAATCTGGTCAGATGTTATTCTGTACTATGTGGAGTTCCCTTACCCTCTGAATTTTGGCGTGAGGTGCTGCCCCGGACTCTAAAGGCATGCTTCGGGCCTCGGTTCTTCTCAGTGAAGCTCCAGCTCTTGGTGACCTTGCTCGGACTCGCCTCAGCCCCCTCCTCTGCCCCTGGTGACTGGGCCTTTGCTTTTGCTACAGGGGCCTTGGAAGGACTGGGGAACACCTTATCCTTCAGGCTGGCTTTCCGGCTATAGAGACCAAGCAATGAGAAGAGAAGTTTAATCAATTTAACTGCTTTTTTGCAACTGTTTTTCAAGCATCATTAATTTAAAGTAACTATGTGTAATTAGATGTCTATATCCTACTGTTTTGTTGTGTAATCTTGGGATTTTGTAGAATTCAGCACTGAATAATCTTACCTCTGCAGAAATGCAAATTGGGCAATGTCCTACAGCAGAAGGAGCCATATCCACATACGAACATAGTAGAGCATTCAGTGGGCCAGGCAAGCAGCAGGAAGCTACAAGCAAGCATGCATGGGAAGCAGAGTGACACTGCACATCTCAAAAGGAAGAGCTGTGGTCTTAATCTATGCAAAAAAAAGTGAACACAAATCATGCAAAATAATTCACTTTCACACTGTATGTGCTGCCTGACACATGGGAATTGGTCAACAGAAACATAATTTGTTAGGTACTCAGCAATATGCACCTTGACTGCTGAACAGAAATTTAAAAGGGCTGATTAGGCAAAACAGGCAGCAAGCAAAACAACTGCATAAAGACATTACTAAACATAAACCATAAATCAACTGTGACAGGGCGAAAACAAGGATGTATATCTGATTTATTGCTGAGAAAAAGGTGTGGGCAAATTAGCTCTTGTGATTTGTTTTAGGCATAAAGCTGTTCATTTACACATCACTGATAGGGCATTACACTATATTAAGTGAACTATTCAGATAGTCATAGTTCACTGAGTGATATATTATCTAAAATATTGGTTTTCAATGATTCCTCTACCTGAACTGTACTCCTGTTTCAAAAGGAAGAGGAACAAATGTAGGAATGATATGAGACACATAGACTTGCAGTGCAGTTGTTAGTATCTGTGTAGCAACTATACCTAATAGTTCTTGGACAGCACCCACAAAGTCTGTCTTTGTGTGCATTTTCATTACTGGAGTGGTGGGCAGCAGAGAAGACACAAAAAGATAAAATAGCAGTGGATACAGTCACAAACAGCAGTGTGTGCTATACTGTGATGCCAGTAACACTTTATTTCAAATACATTCTAATTTAAATTAATTAATTAAAAATTTAATTTAAAATTTAAAACATTTTTTGTCAATCACATAATAGATAAAATGTATATGAATAACTAGATGTCTTTGCCTTTTGTTATTTTTCTGCCAATAACTTTCTAATGATGGTTTATATTTCATGTCTTAGTCAAACTAACAATGCAAATGCCTTAAAAAGGACTAAGTCATCATAAAGTGTTACCACATTGTCAGTAATTACACTTCATTCTTTTGTCAACAGTGTAATAGAAATCAAGCAAGGCTCTTAAAGTGTTCAAAACCACTTTTTCTCAAGGTGATGCTGAAAGCTTGAGTATCAAAGAACAGCTTGTCTGTGAATATTTAATAAAGATGCTAGTCGGGGTATGAGGCCAAAGTGAGCTGATCTTTGAGCACCATGTCAGCAAATGCAGCATGACCGTTCTTGAAGGAGGCACTTAACACGTAGCCACATCCATGTCTGACATGTATGAGGAGTTACAGTATTGCCTTACTCACATACACACACACCCTCAAATATACTGAACATACACTCCCCCAAGAAGAGTGCCTCAGCAGCAGCTAAGAGCAGAATTGAAGAAGCCAAAAGGAGGTGAAGAGAGATTAAAAAAAAAATCAAATCAGATCACAGACCTTGGAGATGCTTCTGGCTGAGATTCCTTCCTGCGAGGAGAGAGGACAGAAGCTGTTAGTTACACTGTGAAAATCAGTAATGTATTATAACATATGCTATGATCAATATTGCTCCATGGTGTTAGAAATAAGTTGTAACTCCAAGGACCGCATGTGAAGCAACAGGGAAAGCAGGAGGAAATATTATGTCAAGCTGCTTGATGGTAAAAGTGGGGCTGCTGCAAATCCAAATCACACATTAGATAAGATCAAAAAAATCTCCATTATAATCCAATGGCATTATAATCCTGCTATTTAAGTCACTGAACCAGGTGTTTAAGGTGCTAATTCTCCATAGGTTTATGACTGTAAGCACCAATGTGCATCTTTTTTTATAATATAGTTGAATTAAAATAATGATTACAGCTGCTTTAAAGCTGTGTTAATCTAATCTAATCTTTAATCTAGCTTTCAAAATAGTGTCATCAGTGTCATGGATATTATTTATGACCATGACACAGTGTTTCGTCAGGTTGTCAGTCTCAAGAAGCTGGATCTTATGTAATAAATCATCTGAACCTATGGCAGAGAAGAGACAGCAGAATAACATTGCCATCACTTATTACAGCTAGCCACTTTCATATTACAAATAGTTACACAAGGTTTGTTATATACAATAACAATATTGATTAATGCAGTTTTAATGTGAATGGCTACTTCTTTGTTTTTGAAATCAGTCTTTGTTATTTAAAGATTATTGTTTCATCATTTAATCTATTCTATCTTCACTATCATCCCCATCATCAGTTCTGTGGCATCATCATTGTGAGACCATGCTACAATCGGCTCTGTAACTCGTGTTCTTGTACCTGAATGATTTGCTCTTCAGATTCCTCAGCAGGTCCAGCTGATTCAGGGGTGGAATAATCCTGAGAAAAGAAAACAAAGGGCACCTTATTATTCTGTCAAGGTGTTTCCACCAGCTCAGTACTGAAAGGTTAAATCTTGCCATCAAGCGCTGTGACACTAATTCTATGTTGATAGACAGTTATCTATTCTGCTGTTCATCACCTTTTCACCTGAAATTACCACTGGAATGAAAGAAAAACACAATGTAATTTTGTATTAAATCAGACAAGCAGCAATCTTCTACTTCTATACGCACACATAGCTGAAATCTGCGTTATCAAGCACAGCAGCCTTTTTGCTGATTCATAAGTGGTTAATTTTACAAAGTAGCACTGGCAGTGTTTGGCTTTTGAACAGCATTTCAAAGAAGTTCTGAAGTCACTGCCGAGACTCATCTGCTGTAAAATTACCCTTATTAAAGCAGAAAGTGAAAAGCCAAACCAGTGTGTGATTATTCATGGCAGACAGTAGTATCTGAATACTTTTGATTTTTTTCCACGTGGTTTCTCAAATTTAAGGAATGTGGCAGAATGTGATATGGGAAAACAGTTGTATTTATTGGAAAAGCTGAATAATGTACAGCATTAGTGAGTGAGTTTCACACAGTATCACATACCTGTACATTGGAACAGCTACATTTTGCTCATAAAAGTCCCAAGTGTACACCAGGTCTGTACGGGAAAGGTTAGTAGCATAAAACCTCCAAGCCGCCTGGATGGACAAAAACAAAAGCATTTTTAACTGTTTGTCAGAGCGCAAAGCAGAGATTTTCTCTGCCTGATAATTCTGTACACAGTGACGTTATTATAGAGTTTTTCGACATATACCTGAATGAGACCTGCTGCAGGATTACGTCTCTTCTCAAAATGTTTTTGGCGATGTTGCTCTTGGACTTTTAGGGCAAAGCCAGAACCCAGAATGCCCTATATAGATTCAGAGTGACATAGATGCCCATTCAGAGATCAGTGACCTTTATTGACCTCTACTGGCCAGCAGTTAGAATTGCAACTACAGCAAACTCTCGTCCAAAATCCTGTATAACTCTTTTGCCACAGTTTAGCGAACAAAAACATCCAGTGAACAGGAAATGTCACAGATTTTCAAATGTCTGCAAAGCCTAGAGGTAATGGAAATGCAAGAAAATGCTGATTTCCTCTACAGCCATCAGATGTCTGTGTGGTAAAAATAGTGACTGTTTCCTGTTAACTGTTAGCTGATGCAGCAATCCACAGTGTAACACACATTTTATGTGTGAAAGGCTGAACAGATCTTATATAGCAATGTAATTACCTATTATTATTATTTATTATTATCAACATATGGTGACTGTAAATGCTGATATCTGATACGGTGAATGTGTTGCCTATACACATAAAGCAGAAACATGGCAAAAATTGAGCTTCTATCCATGTGACAAAGCTTTTAGCTGTCAAACTCCTGGGACAATGTATGTACATACATTACATTAGATTCAGGTGGAATAACGTGGTAGTGGAAGGGCGTGGAGAGCTGTGAGACTGCACCTCTAAAAATCCAAACCTAAAGCTGAACAAGTTGCTACTAAGCTGAAAGTAAATACTCCACAGTGACTCCTCATCAGCGAGCATTTAACACCATGATGGACAGAGACTAAAGCAACACAAATGTAGTGTGCACAAAAGTACTCTTGATGAGCCCTCATACTTACAGCAGGAAGTGCAAAGAAGGCCACCCCAATCATGCTGAATGTAGCTGCCAACAAGCGTCCATACCAGGTCTTGGGAACCTTATCACCATAACCAATGGTGGTGAGAGTGATCTGGTGAAAAGATTAACCAACGTCAGTCCTCCATTAGGCAGATGTGGTACACAAGGTAGCTATTTAATATCTATTATTATCAGTACACCACAGAGTGCTACTTTTGATTATATGTTAAAACTGTGGAGAGCACACTGTTAACATACTGTAGACAATTTTATTTTCAGTGTAGTCTTACCAGTCCCCACCAAAGAGCATCAGCATAGGTCTCAAAATCATCATTTAACTCCTTTTCCACAGAGTAGACCAAGAATGAAGCCAGGATCAGACACAAGAAGCCTATGTACCAGGCTGTGATGAGCTCCTAATGAGAAAAACAATACAATACGCATCAGGGGATTGAAAGTCATAAAGTGTCATCTGCAATGCAGCATTAACTAGTGATGTAACCCCTGTGAACTGGTACAAAAGACCATTCTGTAATGATATTGGACGTGATTACACGAGTTTCATGCCCTCTGTGGCAAACCAAGTATTTCATAAACATTTTACTTTCCTCAACTCCCTACATTGTACATAGACACAGACACACAAACAAACAAACACACACATACACAGAGAAACACACATACACACTCCTTCTTCTCACCACATCACACACAAACTTTCCACAGCTTATTAGTGTAGGGAAATAATTCTATTTCAAAGCTCATTAAAGTAAAACTAACAGAAATGTGTTTTCTCAACATGACAGAATTACACGGAGGAGACGCAGCTGGAAATAATGACTCACTGTGGAAAATAAAGAACTGAAACTATTTTAACTAACATTGTGGTTGATGGTTCAAAGCCCAAGTGAAAATGTTTTCTACAGTGAGTCAAAATAAAATTTCTATATATATATACACTACTCACAAAAAGTTAGGGATATTCGGCTTTCGGGTGAAATTTCAGGATGAACCTAAAATGC
>JAUMHL010000028.1:5943337-5961414 GCA_032362345.1 Sandelia bainsii
AATTTCACCCAAAAGCCAAATATCCCTAACTTTTTGTGAGTAGTGTATGTATATATATATATATATATATATATATAAAGAGACTTTAACCCCTTTATCCCCTTTTTTTTACATTTGCCACTTTAATCGTTTATAATTCCAAAAACTATGGAATAGATTAAGACGGGTGATTTCTGGATTTTGTATATATTCTATAAAAGGCTGTACATAGCTAACAGGTAAGGTGCTCGCACTGCTGTTTGTGTACTGCCGTAAAAAATTCTCGGCCACTTTCTTGTTGTACATCCTACCGTAAATAAGTTATAACATTTGGGTACTTATGCCGAAAATCAATATGATAACTTTAAGAATATTAATATTCTTCTTATTTTTTAGCATATTCTTAGGGTGTCTTTGCACTTAGTGCCTCAATATATCCTCATAAGAAGTCTCAAACTGGGATTCAGTTTCATTCACAGTCTGATTCTAGAGTTTAAAATGATTAAGACATTTAGATTTAAACTTTAAATGAAACCTGTTACCCAAACTTATTCAAATTATTGAATATCCACTTGAATGAACTGAACATCAACTATGGTTTTAAACAGTGCATATGACTGACTAGCTAATAATACCCAACCTCTAATCACAAAATTAAGAAAAGTGTTTCTGTAAAGGAGCAGTCAACTCCTAGAGAACATCATGTCAGAATCACCTTGCTGTGGGCATACACTACAGATCCAAGCAGTTTCCAGGTTCCTGCACGGCGGTCCATACGCAGCATGCGCAGGATCTGCAAGAATCTCAAACTCCTGATAGCAGAGGTGGCAAAAACATTGCCCTGAGATCCAGCTGCCAGTACAGATACTGAGGCAATCAGCACCATAATGTCTGGGGAGAGATGCAACACACGATCATAGTTATTACATACAGAAAGCCAGAGATATATATCCTGGATCAAATCATAGTGAAATAATTAACAATAATTTTTTGATGTAATTAATGAAAGATGCCCCAAGTACACAGTAAGTGTTTGTGATTTTTTCAGTGAGGACTATGGTTACAGTTTCACCTTGTCTTTACCATTACCTCAGAAACTCAAAAAAATACATGATTTATAACAAAGATCGCTATCATTTCCTCACACAAACCCTCCAGCAATTCGAAGGAATGGAAAAAGACAGTATTGTGTGTGTGTTAGTTTCTTCTGAACGAACAAAGTGAGAGAAATGACAGCCAGCAAAACACCACTCAGCCGTGTTTTCTCACCTATGACACAGAAAGGCTTTCTGGCAAATTTCAGTCTCCCTCTCCATCCTCTGTATCGACAGCAGCAGCCAGCAGCCCATATCCTTACAATGTATTCCACTCCAAACACCACAATGGTCACAATTTCCTTAGCAATGAAACAAAAGGATGGAGTTAACACAGTGACGTGAAAGCATGTGCTGTGGCATTTTACAGCAAATATGTCGATACCTACCAGGATGTACAAGGCACTCTCTGAGCTATTTTTGAACTCTCTGATGGTGGCAAACACTGAGAGTATAAGACAGGAGAAGACCAAGAGGAACCTGAAAGAGGGCACAAAAAAATTATTGCTTTTTTAATTTTAACATCTGTCATTTGCAAGTTATCCCTGGAGTATACGTACACTACTTGGAAAATGGATGAATAATTAGAGCTGCAGACCCTGGATGGTGGTGCCTTCATTAAAACAACTAAATAACCAAGATAGCATAAAGGAAGAACTTAAAGCATACAAAGTGGGTGCTAATTTGAACACTGGTTTTTCCTGAATGATTTGAATGAATATATTGTTAGTCTGTCATGCTACAGCTTCACACAGAAAAGTGCATAGGATCCTATATGAACATAAAATAACCTCTTGGTATAGATGAAGTAACATCACCTGACAATTAAGGGGAAGGTCCATCTGAAATACTGCACTGACAAAGGCACGTATAGGGCCAGCTCGTGACACAGGCAAACTAGGCATCCATTTGTATATTATTATATTACATCGGCTGGTTTAAAAATTCCTCAGAGTAATGGACAACTAGAACACAACTGCTTGCGATTGCTTTAAACAAAGCTGATTTGAGCAGCGTTTGCAGGTCAAAAACCAAAAAAAAAAAACAAGTGAAAAAACTCAGTAGAGCTGCTGATCTCTGTGGGTTCATCACCTTTCCACTATACAGTTATTTCATTCATTATTAATATAAACATACTGACCCATACAACTTTAGAGAGACTATAGATGGACATAGGCTAATAGCAAAATAACCCTGACACTGACTGGAGAACCTACCATGCCATGTCATTCCCTGAACCATCTTTCATTACTTATATAAACTATGTATAGTCATATCCACCCTGCATTGAATCTTGTACATTGCCAGCATATTCATCACAAAAAAAATGTGAACCTATCCTTTAAACAAGCTTTTACCAAAGATTAATTTCACATGATCATGCTGACAGACAAGTTCATCTATGTCCATTAATCCCAAAATGTTTTTTTAATACTCACATTAAAAAATAATACATTTATAATAAATGTATTTGAACATTTACCTGTGGTTCCCCCTTTTCTGCTGCCATCTAAGTTTGATCATGTGAAACTGTGGCAGTAGCCACTGGCCAACAGCCAGTCCGAATTGAGCGGCATTAATGGTGAATAGCAATGGCAAAGTCTACGCACATGCTAATTGATTATGAACATAATTTTTTTGTTCTTCATCAGAGGCATAAAGACATTCCAGCAAAAAGCAATGAATGAATAAATAACTAATGAAAATTCAGCTGTTGCTGCACTAGATTGAGGTCCTTCTCTCCTACATCCACAGTATATGTGTGCTTTTGGTATCTCATGCATCATTGATGGCTCTAACAGTAAAAGCTTGGTTTTTAGTGAGCACTTCATCCATTGAGAAAGCTTTTATAACATTCTCCTCAAAGTCTGTAGCTTTTCAGTATACTTTTGATTTTAAATGTATGTACACAGCTGAAAGGTTTCTCTAATATACTGGAATCACAGTCAGTATAGATTTTGATTAAATTAAATTAACAATTAAGATTAAATTAACACTGTATTATTCTGAGCAAGTTTTAGTTTTTTGTGTTATAGGTCAGGAAGTGTATCTCCTTGCTTGCCCTTGTACTACATATGTCAGATCGTATGCCATATCGTATATGCCAGTAATGGCAAAACACAAATTCCTTCCTCCCCTTAGCACCCATTTAATACCATAATGATTGACTGATTGACACTTGTCTACCCAGAGTAAAGGTGTAAATGAAACTTGGTGGCCATTTTAAATTTAATTCATATATCCAGTGAAACAGCCCTCCAGCAGATTTTGATGCACTAAGGAAATATAAATATGCCTGTTTAGGAACAAGTTAAACACAATTAAATGAAGCTAGTGGGCTGCATTCTAATTGGATATCAGTATATGCAACTTTCTTGACTCGATCTTGCCAAGCTCATCAGTACCTACTAATGAGAACACTTGCTGATCAGGGAGAGAGGCAGAACCTGCCTCCTAAAGCAGTCACACAATTAAATTCTACAGATACTCACTTACTCTTCTCTTCACCATCAGCACAGTGAAACTTCATTTATACCTCTCCATCAGACCATCTGGTCTCCTGATGCATTAATTAAACTTGGGATAAATAATTTAAAGTTGAATGACATACATGTGAAGTTATGTGAAAGTACCAATCTGCTGTTAAGGAAAATTTGACACAGATAGCAAGGAACAGAAATTCAACTAATATTAGCAAGTAAAGTAAATTTCCAAGAGCATGCTGATTTATTATTACAGTAAAATTACTAGTGACACTACAGCTTTCACTCTATTGACCCAGCTAAACAAGAATCAATGATAAATTACGATAATATTCTGATACAACATGCAGCACTACTCCCATGGAAACACACACAGGACCCCAGAGCTCTATTTTTACACCACCTCATCTGGATTGCCACCAGTGTCCTCAATAAAAACCCAGTTAGGGTGAAAATCACATTCACTGTTGCAGCTGACAGACATCTACACACACACAGCGACTTGTTGCTAGAGACATCCCAACAACATCAGAAGGAATGTGACTATTCAGAAACAATCAGTCAAGTTGGAGGGACTATTGTTGGAAGCAGAAAAGCCTGCATTTCCTCCTGGGCTGCAGATAAAGAACCATTGATTTGCCCGCTCAGCACAGCGTTGCCTACCCAGACATACTCATTGTGCTAAATTTAGACTGCGACAAACTCAAGCAGAGCAAATAATGAAGAAAGGATTTTTTCATTAAGCAAATAGGGCCTGTAAAGATCATGTGTCTGCACTGCATTGTCCACTCTGTGGGCTCCTCAGGGAAGTCTGAGCATGATGATGATGTTCTGTCTGACTCTTCTTATGTCAATGAATACACCAGTGACCCTACTAGTGTAGCTCCCTGGTGTCAGAAGTTTTGCTGTGTTGAAAAAAGTTGACTTATTATATACTGTATGTACAACTGCATGTGCTATAACATTATGTTTATTGTATTTTTAGATTCAAGTGAAAACTATATCACTAAATTATGAAATAAACACAACAACTGAATTTGCATTTACACGATGATGTAAAATGCAATTTAAAGTTGTTGCAGATGTAAATCTAAAAGGCTAGAGTAACAGTAGATACCACTAGCCACCAACTACATGCAATGTAAAATGTGGCTGTTCTCCTCTTTTTCATCTATAGTTAAACAATAAGACCATGGTGGTTATTACCATTTATTCCTGAATTCAATTTGGGAACGCAGTGTCAGTACCCAGTATTTACAAAAATATTTTATTTCCACTTCACTCTGCCCTTAATGGCCCAGTTATTGCTCCCATATTCTGATATTTTTTCATTTACTGTACATTATTAAGTTAAAACTGATCAATATCTTATTCTATGGTTCATACCCAAAAATTACAAAATTACAGTGTGTATGCTGTGACCTCCAGAATCTGAATCAAATGAGTTCGGTTTGTACCGACCCAAATCATCACAATCATTTATCTCTGTACCAAAAAGAGCAAAAGCAGAAGAGGAATCTAAAGACTAACTAACTGATTGTTGTAAGTAACTGATTGTTACTTGGGTGAAGTGGAACAAACTGTGGATATAAATATTACATATAATCAGCTTTTAGGTTGCTATGCCAAGCTTGTAAACAAAGAAATCACACCTTCCATCTAATAAATTCAAGTAATACTGCTTAAAGTAATAATTTGGTCACCACCAATTACTAAGGAAAATATCTCACTCTTTAGCTGCTAATTACTCTTCCCAGTGCTCCAGCTGGGCATGTACAGGTTGTTTGAATGTTTCCATCCTACATACTGTAGCCAAAAACAATGCCATGAAAGTCATGAGACTGAACCAAAATAGTGAAGTTGTCAGCTATAAAATAAAAATAACCTGAAAAACGATGATCAATAGGGTGGAGAAGAACTGTTATTGTTAAGTAGGTAAAGCCATTTTAAATAATTATATAAAGAAAAACAACCTGCCATTATTGCCAATACAGAATTTAATCAGAAAACTTTATTCATCCCAGAGGAAACAGTAAAAGACTAAAACATTTGAAGCTAACATATGTTTGAGCAACTTTTGTAGAATCCAAAAGTTGCTCAAACATAGTGTATTAGTACCATAAGTAGACAAGAGTCAGCAAATTGCATCAATAATTTCAGTTTTCTGGGGCTTCTCATCATAGCAGTGGGAAACGATCATTACCCATGTATGGATTACCACATCGGCCTACTGGGCACAGGTTGGGGATCCCCTGGGCCAGAGCCTCTGTATGAGGCGAATGTTAATATTTCTTATTTAAATCCCAGAACTTAGTTAGATAACACACAATGACCACAAAGATGATGAAAGATGATAAAGAAGAGACAAAATTGACAATGGAAATGAAAATGGCCAAAAAGAGATGAAAAGTAATGACAAAAAGATGAATGATTACCAAGATGAGATGGGGGACTTTTAATGTCCTATTATGTTGGGCTGTTTGTCTCATAATCTCCCCACCTACAGGACTGAGCAACCAGTCTTCCACTTCCTCACAGCAGAAATCTCTTCTTCTAAAACAGACCACTCGATCACATCTCACAAACTTGGCACCAGCATCTGTCTGCTACCGTCTTTACCTTATTTCTTCCTCAGTTTGTCTTCAGCTGGCCAGCTCAGCAAAATAGAGAATAATTGGACCATGTACTCAATCTGTCTCTCTGAGTCACTTTAAGAAACTTTAAAAGAACATTTGTTTTATTTCACTGATTGATCATCCTCCAAACTCTGTCTGTCCCACTCTCCGTGCCGTAATTTTCAGTAATATCCCTGTGTTCCACTCTGGTGCAGAACTGACACATTTTGTCATCTTACAGCTGCAGAGGCCTTTCAGGTTTCTCACACAGCTGGTGCTCCCTGCTAGAGGACACACAGTAATGAGACTCCTGTTGGCACAAAATCAGCAACAGTAACTCTGGTCTCTGTACTAGTGCAGGAACATACCTTCAGTAGGACAAATGAGTACCTGCAACGCTGTTGAACTGTCAAAAAATTGCATTGATAGACAGCAGCTGTCCTTCTGACAGCAGGCTGCTGTTGCTGTAAACGGTTTGCACAGTTTTCTCTTTCGCTTCTGTTCTAACCTACTCACAGCGTGCTGCATTTTACAAGATCCTAGATTCAGATTTACTGTAGATCCACAGTAATATCCTTAACTGGAAATTAACTCAGTGTCTCTTCCTTTTCAACCCTGTTGGACCAGAGACAGTGCTTAAGGGAAAAGACGGCCTTGGTCTCAGACAGCTAGACAGATAGAGGGAGAAAGAGAGTGAGAGCGACATGCAGGCAGCAAGACAGAAAGTACTCTGCATATAGGTACTTTTGTTCCACATATTGATTGTTCACACGTGCATTACAAATGAGACCACAGAACAAAACACCTGCCTGAAACTCATCAAAAAGAAACAGCTATTGTCAAAGCACAAGCACATTTTGCAAAGTTCAAGGAAGCAGGGTGATTTTATTTGCCAAATGCTGTCATTTGGAGCAGAGATAAGGAAAAGAATGATGACTTGACTGAAGTCAGCACATGATAGTGTTATAAATCATCTGTCTGGAAGTAAAAAGAATAAGGAAAGTAAATGAAGTGTGGTGACTATGAATAATGCACAGATCACACAAATGGAAAGGAGGTGTAGTTACTCTGTGCAGAAGTGCTAAGTGCTGTGCAATACTTTATATGGATTTGCTGCAACTACAGGTGTATTTGTATACTTTAAGTCTTATGAGTTTGTCACCTTTCTCCAATCAAATGTACTTCTATTAAGGTAGAGTTGTACATTAAGTTACAACTGTATTTTCTGATCATTATAATTTTAGACACAACACTGACCTTGACACTTGTACTGACCTTCCTTTCACTAGGCTGCTTGGTGTAGTTTCCCAAAATGCAGCATTATTATACAAAGAAATACTCCTGCTGTCTGCGTTAGATTCAGCTACAGTTGAGGACAAAATTGTTAGCCACTTTTTATGAAATCAAACTAAACCTTTAACGCTGCACCAGAACAAGGTTCCCTGTGCATTAAGCAGCAAAACAGCCCCACAGCATTATGCTCCCACCACCATGTTTGACTGTGGGAAAGGGTTGAAGGCCTCTGCCATCTTTCACCAAACAAGAACAGCATCCATCTGCCAAAACGGTTTAAGTTCGGTCTCATCAGACCAAACAACAGACTTCCAAAACTCATCCTCATGTTTTAAATCTTCACAGTAAAACTTCAATCTGGCTCTGATTTAACAAACAAGGCCAGTTCAGCAACAATCATCTTGACAGAGAACCAAGGATTCTTGCTTAGAAATCTTGCACTTTTGACCACACCCTGGTTTGTTTCTAACAAAATTAGTCTTCTTGTGCTTTGCTATGATGCAACATGCAGCTATTGTAAAGAGTGAAAGACTGGGAAATGGCAGTATAGCCTCCCCCCTTAAGATGAGCATCTACTATGTTCTGAGTTCCAGACTGATTTCTTTACTTTTTGGCATGATGAAATTACTTCTTACCAAGAATGTAAGAAGAGTACCTCTCAATCAAGTGTTCACTAGCCCTGTTCATTCTCTTAAGTAAGATTAAATGCTGATTGCTTGGTCAGGTGTGTTCACTAGTAAACCTGAAGATGTATTTTACATCTAAAATGTACCAACCAGGGGCCTTAACAGTGATGAATGTTGTGCTGATGAAAGTTTTATGAATGATGCAAGCACTGGGCAGAATTTTAAGTAAATGGGGTAATAATTTTGCCCTCAACTATATGAAGATAGCACTATCTGAGTGATATTGGCCAATGACGCTATCTACAAAAACAAAACAAATGGTGAAAAGGGTGTTTTAGCTGGCTGCTATAGTATTCAGTTAATTAATATTTTAAACTACCCAGAGGGCTTGTGCGAGTGTGTGTGTGCGGTTTCACATTAAAACACAGGATTACTTCTGGGTATCTAGCTGTCTCAGGGGAGTCGATATGCTTTGCACAGTGAATTCCTTAATGCTGTGGCCATTTCAACTCCTCAGGACCAAGCATGCAGTATCACTGAACTAGAAGCATTTGAGGATAGTTGGAGGGCAAACTACTAACTGCAGTGTGTCCATCTTTAAAGAATAGAAGAAAGGTTTAAAGACTATAGCTTACATTAACACATTGTATAATAATGTGTATCTTTTCACCTCATTAGCATAGGAAAGCTGCAATGTTTTCAAGGACTATACCTGCTTGTACAATTAGCTGAATAGTGTATTCTGTGGCTGTAGAGGAGTTTCATTACCTCAGAAAAAAAATACTAACAATGGATGACATTTTTAACAGAATGTCTGCATACCACACAGTCTGAAAGACATGGTACTTAAGAGGCAGGGAGGGTCTAATGAAAAGATACTACTGGTTGCATTATAATAATAACAATAATAATAATAATAATAACTTTATTTGTATAGCACTTTTCTAAACAAAGTTAAAAGATGCTGCACAATAAAAAGCATAAAACATGTAGTAAGAAAGAATTATGCAAAACAAAGAATCTAATTCAGGATACTTTGGCCTCTGCTTCACACATTATGACTCTTCTGTTTTAATCTGTGTCTTGCAAGTCACCCAACTTTAAGTGGATCACTAAACTGCTGCAGTGCTTCTTTATTATGTAAGAATAGACATAGGCTTTTCCTTACAGGTTGTTGTTGCCATTGGTGTTTGCTTGCCTCAATGCTGACCACTCACCAGAAGTCACAGATGATTAACCTACATATTTGTAATGGCATCACTAGAAGCAACAAAAGCTCCCAGACTAGCTGGTTTCCGCCTGTATCACCTAGAACACTCCCTTTGCTTGAACAGATGAACAGTACTGCACGTTAATTAGTGGAAGTACTGACGCGGGCCGGAGCTGTCCACAGACAACGGTGCTGAAATCTGATGTTGCCGCAACATATGGGAAACATAATCAATGAAAAACAGTAGTGTGTAAAACGTGAGCACACGACTAAAACAGATTGTAGACATCTTACACCATTATTAAGACTTAAGGGGAAGACATTTATGTAAAAAAAAAAAAAAAACAATCAGACAAAATGTCAGCATGACACAGCCTAAGTTATAGCAGGACTAATGCAGGTGAAATTAAACCACTCCTATATTCAGGCTGTAGCCGCCTGGCAACGTGACAACGTTTAACCACTGAATGCATCTAAACATGATCATCAGTGTACAAAAAAAACACAGCTCCACAGCAGCTACACCAAATTCATGACTCAGTGAAAGCAGTGTGAAGCAAAGTAAAAGGCCACAGTGACAGAATCAACATGCTTGGTTTGAACGCCACACTCCACTTACACATAAGCGTGGTAGACGAACGCCCATCCCCGTGGTCTTTCCAGCGCATTGTAAAGGAAATTCTGCAGTTTCCGATAACTGGCATTCTTTTTCGACGGCCTGGGTCTCCCGGCGGAGATGCTGGACCTCGGTCTGCACAGGATGCTGTTTCGCTTGGTGCTTTCCGAACCCGCAATGAGCAGCGCCCCATCCCTGCTGGATTCAGGAGCGCCGGGGTCCAAGCCAACAAACCCGACTTTGTGCTTCTTCTCTCCGGCTTGAGTTGGGTAAACCCCGCCGTTGAGAGATTTCTGCACCATTCTAAAGTCGAGACGACTCTAACAGCGAGTTGTCCGTGCCCGTGCCGCGGGGATGCATCACCGGTGCTGAGGGGTGTGTGCTGGTGGTGAATGCAGTCGGTGTCGGTCCCCCTAGAAAACCAATTGCAATGTCCACACGAAACTGCACAGTGTATGCGTTTACCTTAGCTCCTTCCGGCCATTTGCCAGATACGCCACGGGGGAAAATGCACATGAATTTCAGTCCAGTCTGATAACGTCGGTGATTAACAAATTACTCATTCTCCGCAATCATTTAATGGCCCAGCAGTGAACAATACTGCAAAGTTGATATGAACATACAGCCACCCTTCTTGCACTACAATAACATCTGGTCTGATTTGATAAATTGGAACATTCTGTCTCAACATTTTTGGGACGCGTCTTTATCTAAAATATATCCCAAGATAACCTCGATTACGCTCCACTCAAGTGCAGCCCAAGAGAGAAGCTGCAAGGAAGGCTTTCATTTCATGAGGAATGTTCATGCAATATTCATATTTTTCAGACAGGGTAATGGGCAGCTAAAACTATGTCAATCTATGTTTTAAAGTTTGCATTCTCTGAGTAAGCAGAAGTGCATGATACATGCAGTAAGTGGTTAAATCTGAAAGTATTTGTCAACATTGCTAAGACATAAAAGAGAGAAATGGAACATATCAGCCTGATTAGCAAACACCTTTCTGCACATTCTATGTTTAAAACAATGTAGATCCATTTGCAGCAAGCTCAAAGTGATATATGATAGTTGAATAATGTGCTGCAGCATGTTGAGTGCATCCATGATAATGCTTATCAGGTTAGCTAAACAGCAGGAGATGTTAAATGGTCTCATCTCCATCATATAGAGTTGTTATGACATGCACTGTGATATGAAGGAAGCACAATTATGAGTAAGTGGACTGAAAAAAGAAACCATTTCAGTCAGAAGTCTTACTGTTCACTTCCAGTAGCACTTAGTCACAGTCTGCTCACATGGTGTGTGCAGGCAAAGACATATCATTTTCAGTGTTCACTGCTTTGGTGTCATACAGTGATGTCATACATCTGAAACTGCAAGAACATGCCATAAACCACAAGTCAACACAAACGTGTAGGACACACTGCAAAGTAGGAAAATACAAGATAAAAAGCCTATTGTCTATGTATTGGAATTTTTATGCTGAACACCACGTCCTGTCAGTTCACTATGTACCAGCACCTCTTCTTCATTAAAAAAAAACCATTGTCATACTGTGAACATTTTATTTACTAGCTTGTTAAGATTGCATTTACAACGATAATTTTAGAAAGATTCAACAAAGATCCTTTGTACAGTTTCAAGCAACATAAAAATTGCAAATAAAGTATATACAATAATGAAACATTAGAATAATGTAAATAAATGTGTAATCAGTGACATATTTCTTTGTCCAGCTACACAAACATGCTGCAGTCATTAGCTAATTTACACACAATTAAGACGAGGTTATCATAACTAATGCTGCATTCAGAGTTTAAAAATGTATACTGCTCAGATTAAGAGCAAACTTGATATGGGAAATGATGATGATGCAAATATCTTGTCTTTTTGTCTTTTTGCCAGCTAATGGATGTAAATTCTCAGTGGCCATGCTACTGCTCAAGGATGTGTAGAGACTATTCCAACATGCTCATTTGGAACCAGACTGCTTTTAAATAAATAGAATGGAGTATATGATCTACCTAATGAATGCAGCATGTCAAGAACAGATTGTTGAAATGCATGTCAAATCTTTTTAACTGTCAAAAACAACAAGTTGTCAGTGATGTTACACTCAGCAAAGAGAAACAGCTTCTCTTCAAATACACAGTCATGAATACAAAATGTTTTATATACTATATTATTTTCATAAAAAATAATGCGTTTTAATTTATAGCATTACTCTGCTGCTGTAAAACATATCCTATATTTTGCTCTGGCATTGTTACAGTTTGTATGTACAAGAAATTAAAATCTTCAGTAAGATAATGTTACATTCCTGAAACAACCACTTTGTTTACATCATCTGCAAATTTCTTACAGTACTTTTTGCTAACACTGCAGCTTGTATGGACCAATCATTGTGCTTCTTTTAATACCTACAGTACATACTACAGTCCCAAGACAACGTAAAAGCCAATTTAAAAGTCATCACAATGTCTTAATAGAAGGCAATCCTTCAAATAGTACATTTTAATTAATATATTAATAATTTAACAATTATTTAATATCCCAACTTGTCAATCTGGCTGCTTCTTAACAAACAGCCTTGTATAGTTTGTTTTAGCTTCCTTTGTCCTGATTCTTATTAGCTAGCTTCTGTTCATCTTCCCTTCCTTGCACTCCCTAAAGATATTTGTAACACTTCCTGGCGTATTCAAATTCCATACACATAAATAAAATGTAATACACGAGCAGTTATGTCTAAAAAAATTGCATGCCATTGGTCCTTTAAATACTGTTCATTACGTAGGCTGGAATGCTTGTAGATTCTTTAATACCTGATATAGTTTAAGTGATTAAACGCTCCTTCCGGACACAATAAATAACTATCCTTCATACAGTGCAGTAATACAGTACTCACACTAAACCTACAGTAATTGCACAGTAACCACATGCAAAGGGCTGAAGGGCGAGTAGCCCCACCTATCATATCATGATCTGAACCTCAATCCCTACTTCCAGCTGTCTGTATATTCTTTGACTTTCTGCATCTTTTCAGTATGCTTTCATACACGAATACCAGTGTATTCAAGTATTCTACTTCACTTGGGGGTCCGAAATATTAAGCCCTGGCCAACAGCAGCCCAAACAGAAAAATGGGACAGCTCTCTGGGGTTGCAGTCCAAGGCAAAATGGATGACAGTCAGCTACAGGTAGTTTGGTGAATCCAGTTAATAATACGGGCTCAGTTATGAGCATAATCACTGTGGATGTTGTCTTTAGGGGGCCTCAAATCACCTTCTCCCTTTCACTTATGTTGTTAATATTCTGCACCAGTTGTCAAGTTGCTCATGTCACCTTTGTGTACACAGCCAATTCAGTAATACTAATTGGTTTCCCCAATATAGCCGTACATGACTAGTTTTGAGCTTCAAGCTGTGTCAATATATCCCACCCAGGTAACTGACAATAGTCATCCGTACAGTTTTGTGTAGCCTCTTTAGTGGTATTCATGTTGGAATGATCCCTGTGTAACAGGGCAGACAAGAGTCTTTCCATCAACATTGTCTCTTGGTGGAAATTTGCTGACGCTCTCTCATCATATCTTACTCTTCCACATTCACCCTCTCGCTGATTAGTTCTTTGAAGTGACGGTTTTCTTAGAGTTCTCCATCTGAAGGTGGTAAACAGAGCTTGAAGAGCCTGTTAAAAAATAGAACATTTTCAAATAAGGGGAATTTGCTTTGTCTTAGACCAGAAATGCTGCAATGGTATGGGTTGATTAGCAAGCTGGATGTAGTTTTAGGAAATACCTTGGAGCTGATGGAGGCATCTGGTCCATTACCTTGAGATTTTTAGCAGAGAGCTCAACTCTTGCCCCCTGGTAGAAGAATACACAAATGTTTAGAGCTCCACAGTGATCATATCAAAAAACCTACAATATGCAAAAATACTTGAAAGTTGATTACTGAAGATTTATTCGACCATGCATCTAGCATGCGATCTGGACTAACACATTTGAATTGTGATATGCTTTATGAATGATGCACACAACAAAGTAAAAGTACATTATTAATAAAAATGCTAGCTGTCATAAAGTCAACTTTTATTATGTTCATAAAAGTAGACTTTATTGTACTGTGTGCACCTCTGTAGAATATTTAAGTTTTTTGCACTGTTACAAGGTGACAACTGAATTACACATTTGTGGAGAGTGGTGGTGTTGCAGTGGAGTGCATTATATTCAGAGAGATGTTTTTAATATTCTGCCTACCAGTGTGTATAAACTGGGAAACCAGAAAAAAGAAAAGAAAGTCTAGAGTACAACACCATCTATGGCCTTAGTAATAAAGATATAATTAAAATTATGCATTTCAGACATGTCAACAAGAACAGAATCCTATAAAATGTATAAAAGGAGATATTATGACACGTCTGTTGTTAAACTACAGGAGATTTTATATAATCAGCCACAATAAGCCACTGAGTGTGGAGAAAAAGAAACTACACAACCTCATGATCCATACTGGACACTGGTCTGAGATCAGCTGCATCTGAGGTTTACCTGTTTGCGCATTATGTCCATGGTTTGCATTATACAGCGTGGCATGAGGCCATGGTTCCTGGCTAGGATCATCGACTGCTCCAGTGTCACACTTAGCGTACATCTGCAAAGAAACAAAAAAGCCAAAGTTTAGTGCTGCATACACCTCTGTAAGAAACACACACTAATAGACTTGTCCATATGTGCACCTGCTGGACACTTAAAATTAATTCAGACAGTGAGTCAAGGCTGCACTTTTGAGGTTCAGTGGTGCATGTCATCCCCTCTCCACTGTGTTAATCTTTATTTCACCTGACAAGCCAGTGATACTACACAAGCAGGGTATTAATGTTGGCGTGGTGCCAGGCTGACCTTTGCATGCCTGTACCACACATGGTGATGTGACAGGCTCCCAGGCGGTTACACAGCTCAGAGGACACACACAGCACGCTGACACCTGACGGGTGGCCTTGGGCACTCTGGCGCACATTGACATAGGACTGCATTAGTCGACAGAGGTCATCCAGTGTGTTGAGGGGCCGCAGCAGCTATGAGAGGGAGAAAATGAAGGTCAGAGAGGGTTTAGAGGTTAAACGGACTGATAACAAGATTATATAATACAATATCACAAAGTGGCATCTTATCAAGCCATTTAGACTAATATTAAGTGTTAAAATCTGTATTTTATAAAACAAGTGGAGGAAAAGGACACTTGTTTCTTATATAGATTCAGCAGTTCTGGTGCTTCTTTCAAGACAAGTGACAGTATAATGCAATAAGCAAAATACTCCACAAGAAAAAAAGTAATTCAATTCTGTTTGAGAGAAACAAAAAGTGAGTTGTTGTAGTTGTATTAGAAACAAGTGAAATTATCTCACACTATTGTTTCAAACCTAGATTAATTAGAATGACTTGTTAAGATGTTGCACCATGACAAAACTATCACAAATATTACAAAGAAGTTTAACTCTTTGCAGTCTTTCTTTTGAAAGACAACAAAACCTGAGAATAAGGCTCTAGATATTGACACTACTGTATATTCTATTAAGTTTTATTCACTTGTTTCTATTTCAGCTATAGTCAGTTTGGGGCACTAGAATTCTCTTTCTAATCTAATCATCACTGTAGTTCAAATGGAAACAATCTATAATGACGTGTTGAGGTTAGTTGGAGTTAATAGAGGTGTCTTGAAGAGCTAGTGGGGGTTTCCAGTGGATGGAGCAATACACCAGTTCATCTTACTTTTGAAATGCTTGGTTGAAGGTCTCTAACTTCAAGGCCCAGTATCTGTGCTTGCATTTATATTGAGTCACAACATTACATGCAAATGAATGTATGTTATAAGAACAGGACATATGCTGCATGGTAAAAGACTAAATAGAAGTACATATTCTGAGACCACAGTGTTAACTGTGGGAAACATAAGAATATTCTGAGACCACAGTGTTAACGTGGGAAACATAAGAAAATAAGTGTATAGTTACCTGGTCAATCTTCATAGCTGTGGTGTTTGAGTCTGTAGGGAGATTGGACTTCTCCAAATAAAAAGCCCTGTTGATGCAGGAACATCTATTTCAGTATTTCTTTATCTACTTCACAAATCTACAGATTTTTCTCATCTGACTCACTTTGTGAGAGAGCTGAGTCATCTAGCATCTAGTGTACTTCACTATGTAGGATATGCATCTGCTACATTACACATCTCATCATTTATTGATGTTACATGAGTAATTTCCAGGAAATTAGCGTGCACATATCAGAAATCTACATTAAACTACAACAATGTGATTTTGTTACAGACATCTCTGGATTAATGATGCCATTACGACCTTGAAAATAGCTAAAAGTAAAAGAGCAATTCAAGCATAGTTTCTGCTTGGTTATGCACCACAACAGGGTGAACTCTCCCTTTAAGGTGAAATGTATCCTCAGTGCTAGTGAGTAAGCCACCGGAGGGCTGTGATGCAGTGTACCTGAGTCTGCGGTAGTAGGCCTTGACCTTCTCTAGTGAGACAGCGTTGATGTGCTGCTGAAATTCCTCCATGGCAATGTTGTCCTGCTGGGACACTCCCTCGGGACGTTCCAGTGCTATATGATAAAAGAGGCAGGAGGTTTTTACATCAACACACACCGGCACACATTAATGAGATCACATCATTTCATACCATCAAACGTTAACCGTCACTTCCTGAAACCTCATTATCCCTTACTCTAATGTGGATTTCTTTTGAATGTTAATTTTGGATATAAAATTAATCAAATCCAACCAATCTTAAATATAATCCTATAATTGCCTTAAAAATAATATTTTTTTTAAAAAATTTACCAAAATCACCTACTTTTAATTTCATTATCAAAATGGATATATAATGCTCACAGATTTCACACTCACACTCAGCTTCAGCATCTGCAATAACAGTGTGCAATTTATTTTTTTTCTAACTGTTGCCAAGACTATTTTCCAGTAGATGGTGATGTTGAACCACATATCAGCTACATGAATCTGAAGCTGTGTTGTAGCACTTTCTTCAGCACTGAAGTACATGAACACAATATGAGCTCTCTCATCGCGTTAGTGTTCCAACTGGCACTTTTTTGTGGAAAATCAATGGCTATTTGGCAGACAGGCATACGTTATTCTATCCACTCATGCTAGTCCTGCAGAGACTGAGGGAGAAATAGAAGGAGCATGGCAGCAAAGGCTAGGGTGAGTTGTTGAGTGTTTTAAATAGCCAATAAAAGTCTTGAATCTAATTTAGTAAAAGCACATCAGCATCAGGAAATGCACGTGTGACGGGCTGAGAGGTTTCATACAACACACTGTGTGTATTTTAATGATTATAATATGTTCAGTTTTTATACTGTATAAGTGATTTTGTGATTAAAGTAAGGTATAGAGGAAAAAAAGTATTGCTTTGGTGCTGGAATGGAGGTATTGTATCAAAGAAATAACACCCCACATCAATTGCCACTATTATGTCTTTCTCTACACCCTGGACTCCACTAACTGCATTTTTCTCACTTTCTCCAGAATCTCTGTCCCAGTTTGCCCAGACTTACCTCTGGTAAAGAGGACGGTGTGGAGCTTGAGGCTGCCTCCGTTTTGCAACCGACTGGGCAGCTCACTGAAGTGACAGCTGTCCAGGTACAGGGTGAACCTCAGAGCCTGTCGGCTGCCCTCCACCTGGTAACACACTGGTGTGTCTACAACACACAAAGACAGGGTAGAGGTTAACAAGTCTGTACTAAAGTTTGAGCAGCTCTTTATACATATATTAAAAAGTGAAAGTCTACACGCTCAAATATACTGTATTCCCATATACCCTAACCTCTGCAGGTTTCCTAGTGTCATTAGAAAAGGCTCAGTTTCTACCTTTGCGTTAGTTTTGACTCTACTCTTACACAGAGTGCACACAAAAGCCCATTTAAATGTATTGTTTACCTGTGTATTAGTGATGTAAAGAAAATATGCAATACACATACTGTTATGTTCTGGTGGAATGCAATTTGTAACATAATAATAGAATAGAATAGACTTTATTGGCTTTATTACAGGTTTAGTCTGCTGGGGGACCTCCCACATTACACTGAGCTCCTCTCCTCCTTCTCTCTGTCTGTTCACTCTTATGCCAT